>VZRM01008412.1:167412-182420 GCA_013397955.1 Grantiella picta
GGGACGGCCCGCGGCCGCCCCGCCCTCGCTCCAGGTGATGCCGGTGACCGGGGTGACGATGCCGCCAGCGAGGCGGCGGCGGCCGCTGCTGATGGAGGAGGCGACGATGATGATGATGATGACGACGATGATGATGACGGGCTCCGCCGCCCAGCCCTGTCCCTGAGCGGCGGGGAAGCGCCAGCGGCCGGCTCCCCTCCTCCCCCGAGATCGCCCGGCTCCCCCCGGCCGCCGCCTCCCCCACTCCGTCCTCGATGTCTCCACCGCGGCGCGGAGCTCCCTTCGCCGCCTCCCCGCCCTGTCGCTGCTCGCCGCCGCCGTCTCCCTCCCGCCCCGCGGTCCGGCGGCTCCCGGACCCCGCCCGGCGGCGGCACCATGAAGGTGGAAGCGGGGGACAACTCCATGATCAACCTGTCGGTGCAGCAAGTGCTGAGCCTGTGGGCTCACGGCACCGTGCTCCGCAGCCTCACGGGTAACGGGGCAGTGCGGGGGCCGGGCGGGCGGGCGCTCCGTGCCGGAGCACAATGGAGGGCGTCGGGTGGCGGTGGTCTCCCTGTGTGCTGCGCCGAGGGAGGGCTGGTGTTGGTGTTGCCGAGTCTCTCCGTGTGCTGCACGCGTGTTCGGTGAGCAGGTATTTCGCGTGTGTGTGCGCCTGCTTGGGCGTGGGGTGCAGCGAATCGGGAGGGTCTGTGGGAGGTGTTGGCTGCCCTGGGGGTATGCCCGCTCTCTGGGATGCTGCCCGTGCTAAGGGCATGAGCGAGGGGGATGTGTTCGCTCACTTTGCTTTGCCTATACGTAATGAAAGAATGGTATAGGGTGTGTGTGTATGCGAGTGAAGTGATGGGTACCTGCGTGTGAGTAAAGGATTGTAGAAAGTGTGGGTGAGTGTATAAATATGTATGGAAGGCTGGAGTATATTTGTGGGGGTGGTTGGTATTTTGTTTCTTTCCCCCTTCTGGATATATGCTCATTGGCATTTGACAGTAAGATATTAAAAAAAAAAAAAAAACCAAAACAGAAAACCATAAAATTGAATGTGGAGAATCAGAGACTTCCCCTGCTATCCCTGAGTATACCTGTGGACAATGAGAGCTGTGGCAGTGAATGAGGTGACAGACGTTTTCTGACAAATAGTCCTAATCTTAAGCATCAGGGATTCTTAAAGACTGAGCTTTACGAAAAAATTCTGTGAACCTGAGTCTGGTCCTCGCCCTCTCTTAGGAGAGAGGAGTTTTGGCTGACTTTTGGCAAGAGCTGGCTTTTTTCTTCTGTCTCAGGCTGAAAAATGGGTGTGGATTACTGTGAGACCAAAGGCATTCAGTGGAGAGGGGTATCTTCTCTTATTCTGTCCACGTGTAAAGAAAAACGTAAGCTTCCAGCTCTGAATAAGCATGTATTGGGTGTCAATAGCAGAGATGTAAGTCAATTCTTTCTGCTTGATATAGGGCTATATTAGATGGTGACAGATTAGTGGAAAATGTTGAGTAAAGGATGTAGGTTTCAAATAGTTATGAAAATATTCTAATATTTATGAAAGTGTATTATGTCATGTTTTTGCACTCTGTAGTAATGATTAATAGATATATTCTTTTTTATTCTTTAATCTCTTAAAGGTGGAAGAAGTGTGATGAAAATAGAAGAATAGCTGAAGTTGAAGCTGTAGCAAACAGAAAGTGATAATTTTAGTGTTTATTATCTTTCATGTTCCTTTGAGTTTCAGGATACATCTTAGTGTAATAAAAAGGATTAACCTTTTCATATTTATCTGATCTATGATCTTTGTAGTGTGTGTCTGATGATTAAAGTTTCCAGGTATTAGGGTGCTGACACACTAAATACAACTCACTTTCTGAGTACTTACTTTAATATACCTACATGAAAAACTTGTACTCTTAATAGAAAAAGTTCACAATGGATTTAACTTTTCTTTGTGCCAGACATCCTCTGTAAAGTTTTTCTTATTCGACTGTTATGCAATATAGGCATTTTTATGAAATTCAGTGCTGTGAGTTAAAATCAGCTTATTTCTGAGTGCTTTTGCAGTATGATAGGGAGTTGCATGAAGTGTTTTTGATGTGGAGTGTTTTTTTCTTTTTATTTTAAAAAATGTGAGAAATAATTTTTTTCCACCACAGTGTTGTTGGAGAAAATGTCTCTGTCAGTGGTAGTTGCACTGCACTTTCTAAATTGGTGCTTAAATGCAGGCTGTTCTTATAAGCCATAACCTGTTGAGCTGAACGTTCTCATGGACTGTCAGCAGTCCAAAACTTGCACTGGACTTAAAATCTTTTCTACAGGATAAGATATATATTGATTTACTCATTGATATTAACAAAAAGCTGAATTAGTTATGTGAACCTTTCCTTACTAATTATCTAAGTGAACTTCCTTTAAAACCAGAAATTCTAATTTTTTCCCTGCTAAGAAAATAGGTGTATGAATGAATTTGACTACTTAGTCCATTCTCTTTTGCTTCTCTGTTGGGTATAAGGAGAAACGTCTCCAGAATACTGGAAAAAGAAAATAATTAATATACCATATTCTATTAGTATTCAAGACTGCCTTGTGTTTACTTTTGGATTTAAAGTTGTGGTCTGGACTGGACTTTTAAGTTGTACAAGTGAAGATTTATCTCCTTTGCATAAACCATATTGATTATATTTGTGCAAACAAGTTGCAAAATTTTATCAGCATCCTTCTTAAAAGAATATTAATTTTCTGAAACTTTTGACAGCATGCTGATATGGACTCCAGCCTAAGCCAGGAATGCTTCGTACTGTAATAGTTTAGTTTTGGTGGGTTCTTTTTCCTGTTAATGGGAAACTGAAAGATTATTTTTATACCATGTATGTGAATCAGGTTCAACGTTACAAAAAAAAAAAAAATCTTTTCTACATGGCCTCAAATACCTAGGAGACCACAGACAAGTTCATTGCTGCCACACACACCTCACACCGTATAACAGCTAAAGCTGCAAGCATTGCTCCTTTTAGCTGAACATAGGCCCATCACCATGATGTACTTGCTTCCTATCTTCCTGCCCTCTCTTGGGAGGTGGAAATAAGGCTCTAGTAATCATGGGAGATGTGGGGTGGCTTTTACCTCATCCTTTGTTACATCCTCCAGTGAATCCCAAGAACACCTCCTTTTTATGAACTGGTTATGTTTTAAGAGTCAGTATTAGATCAGGGTTTAGTAGAACAAGTCAGATAGCAGCTGAATTTGAATTGAGAAAGAAAAAAAATCCCACTATTAGAATCCAGTAAAATAAAAATTGTTTAAAGGCTACTTCCACTATAATGAACGTGGCAATATTTCTTCTAATAGAAGCTCCTAAGCTCCATCCTGTACTCGTTTGTCCCTGATTGTCTGGATTGTCTTTGTTCCCTATCCTGTTACTTGAGAGGACTAGTCTGTAATTTAAGATTTAAATGCTTCTTAGTGAAGTGCTCTTCACCTGCTTAATGCAGCAAAAATGTTAGCATCTCCAAACAACAATTTGAGTATATAGTTGTTAACTTTGAAACTGTCAGTAATACAGTAATAATTACATACAGAAATATACAGAAAATACAGAACATACAAAAATACAGAACCTGCTGTTGAAGAAACAAATGTAGCATGTAAAGGGCTGAGTTACATTTGCAAGCATCGTATGCTGTCACTTCATCTGAGTGCTTTGAGTTTAGAAGATACAGGAATGTAACATTGTTTTTTCTAATTCAAAATTTGACATGTGCTTACTTGTAGATTTAAATTTGTACTTTTGTATTCGTTGTACAGGTGCTTATTGCTTGAGTTAACTCTGTAGCTCATAGTAGTAGGCTGGGTACTAGGCTCAGAATAGAGAGAGATACTTTGTTTTTCAGTAATCACTTTTGATTCATGACATGTAGTAGACAATCATTATTCATCTGGCAAAGCAAGCTAAGAGCTGGAGGAAAAGTGCTGAAAATGAAGGACTAAGGAGACACCCCATGTTTACTGAAGCTGAGTGGCAGTAGGACAGCATATTCATATAGAGAGAGATAATATTTCAAAATATTATCATTTATCTGCTTGCTTTGTGTAGGCTGCAGCTGTTGATGGAGTGCAACTCCAAATGTTGATAAGATGGAAGTGATATGACTGTTATTCTAAACAGTAACATGCTTTAAAAACTCTTCGTAATCTTTAAGGTTGTATATGCCTACACTAATATATGTATAATCTGTATCTGTAGTACATAAGCATAATGTATGCATGGTATCTATCTGATATGTATAAATATCAAAATTAACAAAGAAGTAATCTAAAATTGGTGTGACTGGGCATTAATTACAAGGTATTTTAGCCTTGCAGCTTTTTTGGTAGGGAAAGAATCCCTACGTAAGACAAAGCAGTGGAAAGGAACATAAGCTGAAAATAAGATTTAATGTGGTGTTTAAGTGCTAAAAATTTTAAATAAAACTGAAAAATGTGTCTCAGTCGTTCTTATCAGAAAAGCTCTGCCATCTTTGCAATATACTGAATGTCACTGCGCTTGTAGACTGGTAATTACTGGGCCTTCCTTAGTTCCTGTGTTTCTCTAGGAACTGTGGAGTTTTGATACATATATGTTGTGTTTTGGTAACTTTAAGTAATTTGGGTGCACTGAAAGGGAGCTCTGAAATTTTCTTAGGGTCAAGCAAAGGAAGTTGCAAGCAGGGGTTTTTTTCAAATTTTATAGTATTCATGTTTCCTTAAGGGTGCTTCATTAGGGCATGACTAAAAAAAACTGAGGCTAGGTGAGTATTTGAAGCTGTCTGCCAGATATAGGTAAATCATTGCCTCCATAACAGCAAAATACTCTGTATGTACAGCTCGTGTTGTCAAAAGAGCCACACAAAGACTGAAATTGGACTGTGCTTTTTTTGTCAGGATAGCAAAGATGATGATGTACATAAGTTTATGCCACTTAAAGTACCAGTCAGTGTATAGGACATAAATAGTTCAGACACTTCAGTCTCACTTCCTCTTCCATAGAGATATTGCAAGTCAATTCAGCAATTAAACTACTCAGTTATTTTTGAACAAGTGAAGTCTTGACCATTTGTGTTCAGAGGTCCTCATTCTCTTTCTCTATTTTATAGTCCTCATTCTCTTTTTCTCTATTTTATGCTTTATTTTCTCGATGTTATTCCCAACCCATTCTTTGTGTTTTTCATTGTTACTCTAACACACTTCTTGAGAGTCATCTCTCTTCATGATTCAGGGGTTAGGTGTTATTGAATTTTACAGAACATGAATAAATCTCTGCCCTCACCATATCAGGATAAGAATGTCTACATTGTCTCTAGGTTTATGTAGCTTAAGGTCTCCTGTAATTTGGTTAGAAGATTGGTTCTCTCTCCTTACCTTGTTCGTCCCTGTTAAACAAACTTGGTTGGCTTCATCACTTGCCCTACAAGCAGAAGTAAATAGATGTGTTGAAAACATAAAAAGAGTATAAAAAGAGTAAATAAAGTAGGATAGGAAAGGATAACTTCTGGCCTTTCCTAGGGAAGGTGCTCAGCTTTGTCTCTGTTTCCCCTTGTAAGACCTCGGTGATGTTTTAATGAAGGGAGGCCATAGTTTAAGAAAGCTCCAGCTGCTTTTGTGTCAAACAAGGAATATTTCTGGATGTTCTCTAATTTCCTTTTCCATATGCCTGCTGCTTATTGGAGTAGGAGGAGAAAGTGTGTAGCAAAGAACTCAAGTTTATCTTTCTTTAGCCAACAGGACATTTTGGTGCTGGTTCTAAATATATTGCCCTTTATATTGCCCTAAATATAAAGTGAGGGGTGATGCTAATTTTCCTTGAGCCTTATTTGGAACATAAATAAGACCAAAGATAGTTGCTCACTGTGGAGCTATTTTGTTGTGTAAGAGTTTGTAAATATTTTTGATTTCTTAGTTACAGGGGAGTAGTTGGCCTTCCCATAAGCTTTTATTTTCTTCTAAAAATACAGTCATCCTAGTGAGTTTTCCGAAGAGTGGAAATCATTTGTCCTTTCTACCTGATAAGGTTTACAATGCCTACAAGCACCGATTTCCTAAAAGGTGATGCAGTGCTTAACAAACTCTGTGGAAGTTACAGTACATGACAGTGTCAGATTGCAACAGACTTTCTTGCACCAGATTGGTTTGGTCCTAAGGTTTGTTTCCCTGTTGTCAAAACTGTAGGTCTGGCAGAGCTGCCGGGTTCTGTATTGGTAGATCTTTGGTTAATCCTCTTGTTTATGTGCTTCCAGTTGGAGAAAACAATGGAAACACCCAAGCTCTGCTAGTAATGGACAAGGCCTGTTAGGATGGCAGGAGAGGTTCCCCTCCCACACTATCCATGACCATAGCAGATTAGATCAGCAGTCAGTCGGTCTTTCTTAATTTTAGTGAATTAAGAAAGGGCGTTTGTGGAGTGACTGCTTGACACTCCTCCCACTGTTCTGTCACAGTAGCTTCTGAGAATGATGAGACATTTAGTGGAACAGCACCATGGTCATTATCATTTTGCCAAGATTTTTGAAACCCATCTTGGGGCCAGGGATGAAGGGATGGAGGATCTCAGGAGAGCTGCTCCGAGCCACCCTCAGGATGTGTGCATGTATCCTGGCAGTCAGAAGGAAAAATTACGCCTTGAACTACAGCTGAAGGATTAACTGAATGTAGATTTACCACCCCCTTTCCTTGTGGCTTTCTTTAAACAGCCTTTTGGCTACCATGATTTGGAGGAGTTGTATGTCCTTGGTCAGGCATAGTGTTGCCATTTATGCCTTTGTGAAAGGGGAAGGGTTGAGCTACTCCCCAAGTACTGGTGAATAAAAAAAGCTTAAACTCTGTATCTGTGCTATCTATAAACATATCCTACTGCCAGTGGACTCCCAGGGCTGTGGTTATTGTGTAGCAACATTCTTTCTCAGCATCTTTTTCGCAGTATGTTTTGTGTGGCTCAGGTTTTTTTAAAAATTTGCTAATTGGGTTGTATTTTTTCTCAAATAGTTGATGTGAGTCAAGCTGCATTAATACAGTCTTGCCTCATAAGCAATAAGTATCTTGCTTTTATAAGGAAGCTGAGGTTTTTGTTTTGTCCTATTTCTGTGGGGGAACTGCAGCAAAAACTGAATTAACGACAGTGTCATGGGATTATGGAATATTTACCCTAATATGCTAAATTCTGTAATGATACATACCTACTGTAGCTGACTTAAAACAAAGGGGATTTTTTATTTTATTTACTCACCCTTTTGATTTATAGAGTGTTTTTAGAAAGCTGACACCAAGTGAGAGAGGTTCTTGAGTTATTGTGTAGCTCCACTGATGGTTCCAGCTCCTTTGAAGCTGATCATGATGTCTGCCATTCTTCAAAGAAATATTTGGGCTCCACACATTCTCATGATCTTAAGCCCTTTATAATAATTTAAATAATAGTGAATACCTCTCTCTGAAGTTCTGTGAGAAGCAAAGAGTTAGATGTGTTAAAATTTCTTGTTAAAATTATAGTGTTTTTATTTGTGCCTTTGAAGCTATTTGATGGAACATGCTATTACAGCTGCTGGGTGGATAAACTAAAGTCTTTAATCTCAGTTTTCCCATCTGATGTTACCTGATGCTGTCTCTTATTGGTGGGGGTGGGGTGGGGGGCTGGGAAACAACAAAAAATACACACCCGCTGCAAAATAAAAACTCACGACCCAAACAAACCCTAAACCCCAAACACGTTCTTGACTTTTTCCTCCTTTAGTCCTTGTGTCAGAGAATATTTAATTCTACAGAAGTTCCAATGCCTACTAAGAAATTGCGATTAACACTATTTGAAGAAACCACTAAAGGAATTATGACTACTTGGAAAAATACAACTGAATTAAGATTTTTGCCAGAATTCTTTTTATAATTTTTAACATAATACAGCTAATCCTTTATGATAGACTGCTGAATGAGGAAAGAGTCTTGAGCATGTACTGATGGTGTCACATGGTATCACTTTTAAGATGCAAATCAGTATTGCTTTTCTCTTACTGTTGATTGTTTGCAATGTTTTAAAGTTTCTTACTTATAAAGCTCTTGTCGAAAAATTATTAACCCTTTATTTGACTGCTTTCTTTCAGAAATGTGGTACTGGGTTTTCCTCTGGGCTCTCTTCTCCTCTCTCTTTGTCCATGGTGCTGTGGGAGTATTAATGTTTGTGATGCTGCAGAGGCATAGGCAGGGGAGGCTGATCTCTGTCATTGTGGTCAGCATTGGATTTCTGGGTTCTATAACTGGAGCAATGATAACCAGTAAGTCTGACTTTTGTTTTTGTTTGGGGTTTTTTGTTGTTTGTTTGGGGTTTTTTACTGTCTTATTTTGCATCTAACTTCTAAAAAGAAAAAAAAAAAGCCTGCTTTTCTTAGTGAATTGTTAATTGTTTATTAAGGATTTTCCAATAGTTATAGAGTGATCTCCACCNTTGCTGATGTTCTAGGTAAAATGCTGTTTGGCAAGGACATCTGTTACAGAGTTTCTTATGATATTAGATAAATGCCTACTACTCAAGATATATTTTTTTTCTTGACATTGTATCCTCAGATAGATTCAACCATTTTTTCTGTTACAGCCAAAAGGTTCACTGAGCTATAGTTAAAAACTACACTCATGTTTAAAACATTGCAGAAAGTAGGAGTATTTTATGTAGTGAAGTGCAGAAATGTTACACCTGACCAAATATGACACGAGTAATGTTGCCAAGAATGTTTTGAGGAAATGCTGCTTTGAGGAAATCTAGAGTTATTGGTGTCAGATACTGTTTTTCCGTCTTTCCTGAGAAATTCTGTTATCTGTGTCAGCACTGAAATAAAGGCCATAAATAGGACACTTTATTCATTCTTTGGTTTTATCATATCCAGCTATGTTTATCAAAATTATAAATAGACTACGGTAACTTTCCCAAGCAAGTAGGAGCATGGTGAGTTTTCTGTTGTGGTGGGAAAAAATAGTGAATATCATTTTTGCAGGAAAGAAGCACATGCTTCATTGTTTGAACCAATGCTGGTAAGGAGTTCTCAGCATTAAAATCCATGTGTTGAGTGGCCTATGTTAACTGAGCACTAGTTTCTGCCCAAAAATTTTCAGTGTTGCGGACAAGATGGCCTAACTTGAAAGGTCTTTGAGGGTAAGGAACTGTGAATGTCGCAACCACCATATAGTCCGAAGGGAAAACTTCCTGCCTTTCATTCTGGTTTTCCTGTGTTCTGCCCACATTATCAGAATAGTGGTGCCACTATCAGCTTTGGATACATGCACAGAAGATTTGTGACAGATTTCTTACTGCTACTGAAAGTCCTTCCTGCCTATTGTTTTTCAAGATTAAATAAAAATGCAAATATCATGAGAAGTTTCACTGTGACTTTCCTCAAAATGTTGTTTTAATCGCTACAGATTTCTCAGCTTAGAATTTCCACCAATTAACACAGTATAGTTCAGTATAACTATTTTTGTTGGGTTTTAGGGTTTGTTTCCCAAGATAAGCTGGAACTGGTTGAGTGCCTCTACGTTATATGTTGTGCTGATTTTTGTGTTGGGATTAAAATGGCAGTGGCATGTTACAAGGACAGCTGTGCATGAGCATTTCTGAAGAACTGAAGTTAGGAAATGGGGTGCTGAAAGATCCAAGCAGAGACTTTCACAGCTTTCTGTGGTGGGGAGGTTTCAGGATCAGTGTCTTTCAAATGAAAGTACTCTGTGTCTTTTTACATAAAAAGAGGAGCAACACAGTTGTATTTTTAGCATCCAGTTTTGCAGGTCAAAACATTCAGCACGTAAGCAGCCCTGTTTATCTGCATATTCATCCGAGAATTTCTCCGAGCTTAGACTGTAGACTTGTTATGCTGTTCCCAAAGGTTTTGCACAGAGCATTGCAATTTGCTTAGCCAAATACTTCTACCTTCAAGTATTTTTTGTTTCTGGCCAGAACTGGGTTGTTTCATGCTGAAAGAAATTCTGTGAGAAGCTTCTGAAGGCAAATTACGGTGATCAAATATTAAATAGGATTTTTTTTATAGCTATTGTGTTGCAAACTGGGAGATGCAAGTTGAAATATCAGTTGTTTGGACATGCTTGGTCCAGGGCTTAAGAAATTGAAACAGCAAACTGGCTTGAATTTCCGCTTTGTATTTCCAGTCTCTCTGCAATGCTTGTGTAGAATGAAGGCAGTATAGTTTATTGCACAATGTAAGTTTAATTTTGCTCAGGGAGATCTTTCAAACTTTTTGATGTTCTGGGACCTTTTTACCAGCATATAGAAAAGCAGGAGACTCCTCTGTTTCTAAGACTTGAAAAATCATGGAAATTAATGGTTATTAAGAAATGTGTTGAAAAATTACTAATTTGCAGGGGATACAGGAAAAAAAAACAACAAAAACCCAAACAACCCAACAAAACCATAACAAAAACAAGCAAATAAAACCACAAACTAACAACCAAAGAAGCTCCACCAAGCCAAACAAGAATATATAAATACCTGGCAGCTTAAGGCAAGGATTTTTGCTGTATTTCATCCAGCAGTTCTTCCTCCTTTTCCCCAGCACACTCCTTTTTGGTGGCATGTTCTCATTTCCCTCGCTGGCAGCCTATTGTACAGACTTTTGGCTCTATACCAGCTGTGCTGGGTTATGCATTACAGGTTGTATTGCACACTGTTGTGTGATAATACATAATTAGCAAACTACCAATTTTTTTTTTTTTTGTTCTGGATATTTTCCGGAGTATCTCAGTGTTTTTTTTCAAGAAGACTAAAATATTTTTATTGATCTGGTAGTGACAATTCTGGTGTTCATTTTAGGCCATTTTGAATTCCCTTTGAGAGTTCAATCCCAAAAATAATTTAAGTGTCAGTAGTAGGCTCAGTCTAAAGGATCTCTTTCAGTTTTTGACAGGAGCTAGCCAAGGAACAAATGGAAAAGCTTATGCAAGGTAGCTGAGTGAAATACCATAAGGCTAGTCTTCTGGTGAGATATTTCAGGCAAAATATACTTTATGGAATATGTTTTAAAAAAAAAAACAAACAAAAAAAACCAATAAAAATAAAGTAACCCAAAACTCACCTGACTGTATGGTTAATAGTGTTTGTAAGTATTGTTATGGTCACAATCGTTAGTGAATTCTACTCTTCCTAAAGATATTGTAAAAATGAGGTGTTACTTTTCAGAGATGTCAGATGAATCAGATGCTGATTGTACTTTCAGAAAATCTGTTGGGACTCAATGTATTTCTGTGTCGCTAAGTGATTTTTGATCACTTCAGCAGACTATTCCTGAGTCTGCAAAACCAAAAAAATCCCATTTTTTTGCAAATCTTGCCTATTATTTAAAACAAGTATGATGACTTTTCCGTCCTCTTTGAGCCTGAAAAAGCCTCTGTGATCTCTGAAGGCATTTAATTACCTCAAAATCTAGTTGTGTTGGTTAGAAATTTCCTCTCATACACATTCATGGATGACACTGCAATGCTTTGACCGTTTTCATGTTTAGCTGGATTTGCTAAACAGTTGTTAATAATTAAATAGTTTAAGTCAAAATAAACTCATATAATACGAGTTTATATATACTTAAGTTTATTCAGCCGAAGTATTACATGGAGCTTATAAATGTGTGTTTACAATTGTTTTTTTGACACGATCAGCTTTATTGTTCTTGTCTTCCCCTGCCTATACAAACAGTGTTAAACCACACTTCAGACTTGGTAAATTAGTTCTAGAGAATTGTCTTGTTACTTTTTCAAACTGGCACAAGGCAAAAAATATTTTAAAAAATGTATTTGGAGATGTCTACAGGGGGAAACAACAAGATTCAATTTTCTTAAACTGATGATGGAAAAGTTGAGCTGGTTCAATTGGGAAAATCATTCCTGAAGGATCCACTTAACTATAAAAATGCAAGTAAGGCTGATAATTGTGTAATGCCATGAAATAATAGAGTGTTTGGTAATTTTCTATAAATAGCTGATGCATAGACAGTAAATAATCTGTCATGTATTTGAACGTTGGCTTTTTCTGTGATTTGACCATTGTTTTTCTTGTGATTCTTAGGTGCTGCAGTAGCTGGAATTTACAGAGTAGCAGGAAAGAACATGGCTCCCCTAGAAGCTCTTGTCTTTGGTGTTGGACAGACAGTACTGACATTAATTATCTCATTTTCAAGAATTCTTGCAACACTTTGAGACTTACGAAGAAAGGGGGGAGAAAAAAATCTTTAATGTGAAGAGAAGCTTCCTGAATGCAGATTCCTCAGCTAACGAACTCGAATTCTAGTGTGAGAGAAAGGAAGCTATGTGGAAAGTGCGCTACAAATCTCGAGGCTCAGTCAAATGAACAGGCTGTCCTCTAGTGTTGGAACTGCTGCACTCCTGCACTGCGCCTTACGTGCCTCCGTCACAGGCGACGAAGGATCCTGGTGTGCCGAGCGGAGATGGAGCAGCTGCCGGGCAGCTCCATGCTGGTGATGGGATCACTGCGCTTAACACGCTGCAAGGAAACAGAGGGGCTGTCCTGAAAGTGGCTCTGTCTGCCAAACTTGGGGTTTAATTCTGAGCGGGTGGCGGGGTAAGCTCTGGAAGGTAGCAGAATTCTGTGAATGTGCACAATTCTCCTTGGATTCAGGTGAGATAGCGAGATGACTGACTTTTGTGTAGTAGCAGAATCTCTTTGAATGCTGAATATTCTTGCTCAGCATCAAAACAGCTGTTAGATCTGTTGCAAAATGTGTTTGAATTTTGATGGGGTTTAAGAACTGCAGCTTTAACAACCCTGATATAATTAGCACTATGTGAAGAATGGCTCATGGCAGTTCTCTTCTTTGGCACATTTCTGCGTGATTTTAGCCCATCAGAAATCAGGAGTTTAGGGAGACTGTATGAAGGTTACTAAGTGCAATCTGTTGTGTATGCACAAAGAAATCTTAAATTGATGCTTTCCTTGAAATTATTTTGTCTTAAACATATGGATGGTTACCAGCCCTTTTGCAAACCTCAGAAAGGGTACTCCTTGCAAATAAGCTCCCTGTATTTAATTAAGCACTGAAAGGACCCTTACCCCGACATGTATTCTGTAAGGAACACACAAATATAACAAACTCTGAGAAAATATACCTATGAGGAAAATGGAGAGGGCTAACAATATGATATGTTGGTTTTCTACTGAACAAAAATATTAAGTTTAATAAAATAGCTACCATACTCCAGAAATTTGTAAATGGGGCAGCACTAATGTATTTACTACCTTGTTTCTGAACACTTTGTATCTTTGGAAAGATTAAGATACCTGGAACTTTCAAATATTTAGCTTACAGTGGTTTGTGCTTTTCTAGTTCAAAAGGGACAGAGTGGTGTTGTGCATGTGAAATGTCTTAAATGTGAGTGTTTAAGGTAAAGAGAAATTTTAAGACTAAGGACTAATTATTTATGAAAGACAAAATTTAAAGGGCATGAAGTTCTGTGAGCAGTAAGAAATCTCTTATATCTTTTCTCAACTGAATGCTTTTCAGCAGTTGTCTCTTAATGCTGACGTGGGGGATGAAATCACTCAAAGGTTTTGCGTCTATGATGTCAAAAAGACTTTCAGGACTGTCTCAAACCCTGGCACCTACTGCACAGTTAAAATAATATGTTTGAAATATAACTTGCAATCCAGTCATTGCTTAGGGCTTCAAAATATAATGAATTAACCTGTTTGCCTTTATCTTATTCCATATACATTTCTTTAAAGTACTGAGAATGCTAATATTATTTGTTTTCTTTAAAAGCATTAAAGTCTTGTTTGAAAAATGTACAAAGTTGTGGGCTTCGCAGGGAACAAGTTAAAATATAGGTTTATAAACATCTTCAGTGTTATTTTTATTTTTAATTTTAATTGCTTTAAAAATGTGGCTGAATACATAGGCTCTCACTGTTTTGAATGTTTTCAAAAACTTATTTCTTGTGGTTTGTTTTTTTGTCTTGTGTATTTTACTTTCTGCTTATGCTTTTTGCACTTTAGTAGACAATGAAATTATGACATCTGTAAAAAGCATTTGAAATGTCTCCCCATTGTCATAAATTGTGAGAAAACTGGTTCCAGGTATTTAAGTCAAATTGAATAAAAAAATAATTGAAGATATTTCTCCTAATGTGCCTTGTTACATGTATGTGTGGGGAGAGGATTTTTAAAAAAATTGTCACATTTTCATTCTTGTTCTATTTTGATTATTTCTAATTAAGTTGTTTTGTGTTTTGTTCAACAGACTTAAAACATTTCATTTGACAACCTGGAAATGCTTCTCTGGATTAAAGCCAACCGTATAATGAAGCACTGTATTCAGTGATTTAGATTATCTCATGCCTACATCTCACACTGAAACTTCTTCACAGGTTCCAAATTTCCCTGAACATCTCTCAATTCTTATTTTTTGTAGGAGGCTATTATGCTGCCACTGTTCAATGGCTTGCTGTCTGTCACTAAATTTAACTACAACAGACTGGTACTTACTGATAAGATATATGTATTTGTATTGATGAACTTTATTTTAATTACAGTGCAAATGAAATTGCTGCCATTATAACTTTCCCCCTTTGACAAGGAGGCATCTTTGCAGGTTTTAAGCTACCTTTCTCCAAATAATTTTTATTGCATAGGTCATTGTGTTGACTTTTAAAATGCTGATGTGTGCTTAGTTGTGTCTGCATTATATATCATTATTACCTGGCAACAAAGGACAGGCAGCTGATATAAAGCTTAAGTGGCTTAACAGGAACAAGGCTTTATTTGACAGCAGTTTGTTTTCAGCTGTTTCTTGAGAGGAATTTATAATGACAAAAAGTTTGTCTGTGAAGTATACGTTGATCATAGCATGAACATACTGCCTAATAACTCCAGCAGTGAAAGCAAGTGTGAGTTAGTGGCCTTATGTCTGCGAAACTTGACAGTTTCATTCCACATCCCTAGAAACAGCATTGTTAAGAATAAGGAGCTTTAGTCAGTGAATGTGTATATATATACATGTGTG
>VZRM01008413.1:15038-31111 GCA_013397955.1 Grantiella picta
GGATGGATGGATGGAGGGAGGGATGGAGGGAGGGATGGACGGATGGCCAGGAGCAGGGGGAAGGCCGGGGATTTCCAGAGAACAAAGCGGCTGCTGGCAGCCAGCGCGGCCGGCGGCGGAGGGGAGGGCGAGTCCCCCGCTGCCGCGCCAGCTGGTGTCGGGGAGAAGCACAAAAAGCACAAAAAAAGCACCGGGAGTTTGTGTTTTATCTCCCTGGAAACCCCGGCTCCGTCCCAGGCGCGGCTCGCGGGGGCTGCCGGCCAAACCACGCTGCCGCCGGAGATTTGGAGCAGCATCCTGAACCCGTGGGGGGACATTCGGGGACGGTGACAGCTCTGGGAGAGGGGCGGCGCGGGTGACAGTCCATACCCTGGCAGCGCTGATGTCACTCCATTGTCCCTTCGTGGGGACAGAGCCCCAAACCCTGTGCAGGGCACCACTCCCAGAGCCACCAGTGCCACCCCGAGCCACCATTCCCACCCGGAGCCACCAGTGCCACCCAGAGCCACCAGTCCCAACGCAACCTCCAAGCCACCACCTGGACTCGGCCTTGGAGGGTTTAAACTGTCGCTAAGCTCTTTAAGAAGCCACTCGCAGGGACAGGAATACCTGTCCTGAGCAATCCCCGGTGCGAGGCATGAAAGCAGCCTGCCCTCGACCCCTCCCGGCCAGGTCAGGGCAGGGGATTACGGCAGAGGAGCAGGGAAAATCCTGCTGGGACAAATCCCCAGCACCTGCCGGAGCCACGACAATCACAGCCAGGTCCTCATGGTGCCATCCCTGGTGGCTGCTCCTGCCAGCTCTGCCTGTCACCACCCTCAGGGCACCGGCTGTTCCTGGTGGCCACAGACAATGGCCCGCCAGTGCCATGGCCGCGCTCTGTGTGCCACAGCCAGGCTCTGTGTGACACGTCCAGGGTCCGTGTGACACGTCCAGGGTCCGTGCGACACGTCCAGGCTCTGTGACAAGGCTGCACGCACACACACACACACGTACACACGCCCACCGGTGCCACCGCGCGTCCCCTCCGCCCGCTGCGCCACTTGCCGAGCCGGTGGCTCTCCCGCAGCCGGCCCGGGTGGATGATTTCCCTTCCAAGCCCATGGAGACCGGCATTGGTATCAATCATTAACAGCCGCGGCAGCTGCCGCCGGCCTTAACCCCCTCGGCTCCGGGCGCAGCGCCGGGAGCCATCCTTGCTCCCGCCGGAACGGCAGCTAATGACACCGTGACACGGCAAAGCCACCGCGGGACAAACGGCCGCCAAGGGAAAAGGGTTCCCGAGGGGCTCCGCACCGCCAGGGACCTTCAGCCATCCCTGCAGTGACCTGGCTCCGTGTCCCCCACCGCTGTCGCTGGGACACCCACCGCCCCGCGTGTCCCCGAACATCCCAAATGGCCACATCCCGGATGGAGATGCCGAAATGCCCGCTCTGCCCAGCCCAGGTTCACCCCGAGGGGCTGAGCCCCCCAGGAGCGGCACAGGCTGCTCCACCCCAGGCCAGGATCTCAGCTCGGCGCTCCCGGAGCTCTCCCTCCCTTTCCCCGCAGCTTTTCCGAGGAACATCAATGGCTGTAACTTCACCCCAGCGTGTTTACAGCCCAGCTGCGGCTCTTGGCTCGCTCAGCCGTGCCGAGGGCCAGCTCGGCTCCCGCTCAGCCGCCACACCGTGCTGTCACCGCCCCCCTCCCATGCCGGGGGTCCCCCGCACGCTGCGGTCCCCGCGGGACCATCGCGATCACCATGGAGAGGGGACACAGGCTGGCAGGGCTGGAGGAGGAGCAGGAGGGCTGTCCCTGAATCCTGGGGACAGATGTCCCTGTCACCTCCCCCCCTCTCCGCCGCGCCGTTGGCTGCGTTACCCAACCTGCCGAGGGGTTGAATGATTAACCTCGGCCTGCGCCACCAAAGCTCCCCGCCGTGTCCCTGTCGCCCGTGCGCTGTCCCCATGTCACCAGCCCCAGCAGCACGACCCCACAAACACACAGAGGGTCTCAATCGCTGTCCCCCATCCCTTCCCCAGCTCCTGGAGGTACTCACAGCACCACCGCCCAGCTCCCTCTTCCCGCCGCGGCCACCCCGGGAATTTCGCCCTCGTCCAGCCCCAGCTGCAGCGCCGGGGGCGGCCGGCCTGGAATGATCCCAAATCGCCTTGGACAAACATCTGCACGGCACCACCCCGCCGGGCTGCGGCCAGGGCGGCCGCGGGATGGTTTCAATCACGGGAAAATCCCACCGAATGGCTGAAAAATCACGCAGGGCAAGGAGCCAGGCACGGCAGCTGATAAGGCAGTTTGGCTGTGGGGCTCGGGTTGGCTCCCTGTGTCCATGCGCTGGGCACGGCTTTGGGAATTCCCATTCCCCACATCCATTCGGGATAGAAAGCCACAAGATCCTCGCGAACACCCCGAATTGGGAACCCTCAGGGGGTGCAGGGGGGTGAAATTAAGCACCCTCCTGCTCCTAGCCGTGATTCCTGAAGCTCTGCAAATCCGGGAGCTGCTATTCCCAATCCACCCCCCCGGGACGGGGCGCAGGGTGAGCCCAGCCTGGGCTCCACCAGCCGTGTCAGGCTGTGCCGCTCCCTGCCGAGCCTCTGGATGGTTTTTTGGATAAATCCCCCAATTTTCCGCTGCCGGATCTCCCACGCGCAGCTCTCACCCGGGTGAAAAACAAAGCCACCAACGTGGAAGCTCAGGGAACGGGCACAGACAGTGCCACCTTCCCCGTCCCCGCTGCCACCGCGGGATCCCAATTCCCGGCGGTGTCGGGAAGCTCTGGCTCAGGGGGTTGGGCAGCGCTGGCTCTGCCCCAGCCCGGGAGCTGCAGCGCTGCCAGGTCTCCGAGTGATTCATCCCAACCCCGCGCCCCGACCTCCCGCAGTCAAGCCCCGACACATTCGGCGCATTCCTGGCGGAGCACCCACACCTGCCGGAGCGGGAGGCTGGGAAGGTGCCAGCGGGCTCTGCGAGGAGCTTCACGGATCCCAGGAATGGTCGCAAGGCCGGGATGGCCCAGGGGATGGAGGGGAAGGAGCGGCTCTGCTCTGGTGACACAGCAAATTGTCACCGTGGGCAGCCTGGCACCTCCTCAGCACCGCGACGAGCGACCCCGGTTGCCTCCCCGGTGCAGCGCCTGGGTGTGAATGGGGAAAATCTCCCTTTTTAGATCTGATCCTGCACCTTGCTGGGCCTGGGAACAGCCTGTCACCGGCGGTGACACAACAACGCGGGTTGTGCAAGGCCTTTGCGCCAAACAGCTCCCAAGGACGGAGAAACGCCAGCTCCGGGTGGCTCCGGCTGGCCACGGTGGCTCTGTGGCCCCAAATCCATCTGCGGCACATCCCACGGCCCCGGGAGCGGCCCAGGATCGCGGTGTGGGTGCCAGGAAATGTGTGGAGTGGCCAAAAACATTCCCGAAGTGCCTGGGAAGAGGCAAGCCTGGTACCCATGGGTGCCACGGCAGCCCCCAGACCCCCCAAAAAACGGCGGCATGCCCACCCTGCCAATCTCCGCGTGCCGAAGAACCAAAGGCCCTCCAAACCAGGTTTGTCCTAAGCAAAAAGACCTAAAAAAACCACACTCGGGGAGCCCCAAAATCCCGGGATCAAGCTCAGGATCCTGCAGCCGAGGGTGGCACCGTTTTTCCTCTGGCTCTGAAATGGTGGCACCCCTTGGGGCATCCCGGGGGGAGTCACAGCGCTTCCCTGGCTGAATTATTGCCACCCCCCAGCCCACCCCACCCTGGTGTGGCCGGGAACAGCTTCCCGGTGAATCACAGCTCATTCCCAGCTCCCCGACCGCGTCCTCATCAGCGCCCGAAGCCCAGAGCAGCCCCGGGGAGCAGCCGCGGGGAAAAAGCCAGGAATCTGCTGGGGAGAAAGCAGACGGAGCTGAACCCCCCCCGCACACACCCAACACACCCCGGGAGTCTCCAGGAGGCGCGGGGACAGGACACACCTCAGTGTCACCAAACAGCCCTGGCCGTGTCCCTTGTCCCCCTCCCAGCGCCACCTCCGCAGCGCCGCGGGCGGGCGAGCTGTGCAGAGCGAGCTCTTGCCCTCAGTGAAGTTTAGTTTAGTTTAGTTTAGTCACCGTGGGATGCTTCCAGTTGGGAATCGGGACAGCTCCAGCCTGCCGCTTCCCAGAAATCCCATTCGCTCGGGAGCCTGGTGCCAGCTCAGCTCCCCCTTCCTTCTCCCCCGGCACCGCGTAAATAAACGCGGCCCCGGCCCTCCCTCCGCGCCGCGGGGAGGAGCAGCCTCGGGATCGGGGAGGGAAGCTGGAAGGACGGGCTGGCTGAGCCGGGCTGGAGCCGCGCCAGTCCCAGCCTGGGGAGAGCCCTCGGCGGTGCCTTTGGCGGCGGTGCAGCTCGGGACGAGCCCCCTGGGATGGTAATCAGATCCCCCCTCGGAATGTCCACTGAATCCCTCCAAAAATGTCACAGCATCCCCTCTTGGGACACTCACGGGATCCCCCCTTGGAATGTCCACTGGATCCCCCCCTGGAATGCTCCCAGGATCCCTCCGAGGATCCTCACGGGGACCCAGGAGCTGCACCGGAGTTATTCCGGCAGATCAAGGAACTGGTTTGCTCGGCCCTGGGAAGAGCCCGAGGCTTGTCCCGCATTTCCAGAGGGCACAGATGGGATAAAGGATGTGGGAAGAGCAGTCAGGCGCCGCGGAGGTGGCGATGCCTTCAGCAGGTGGCTCCTGCTTTTCCCTGGGTTTGGCTCAGGCAGGATGCTCCATGCGCTCGGGAAACACTGTCCCCAGCCCAGCCTGACCCGGGAATCGAGGGAATGCGATCCCAAACCTCAGCTCCTCAGGAAAGCAGCAAAAAGCCATCCACGAGCTCAGCCTGCCCTGGTACCTTTTTCCCTCTCACCTTTTCCTTTTCCTTTCCACGGGGAAGGATGGAGCAGGATGGAGCCAGGCCCGAGCTCAGCTCCAAACCCTGCCAAGTGCTGGAGAGTTCATTCCCAGCTCCCGGGCATCCCCAGGGATGGAAATGGGATGGGATGGAAACCACAGCCATCCCACATCCCGCAGCAGGCCGGGGCAGACCCACCACACCCACACGGCGCTGCGAACAGGCGCTGGGGCACCTGCCGCGGGGATTTGGGGCGGAAAGGGCTTTTCCAGGCTCCGGGAAAGCAGCGGGAAGCGTGGCAGGGCTCTCACTTTCAAAGAGCCCTTCTTTAAACATCCCTTTAAAGAGAGCGAGGCAGGAGGCGCGGCTGGGACTCCCCCAGGTGATTTTAAGCAGCATTTCCAGGAGATTTTTGCTGGATTCTCCATGAGATTCCCAGCCGGCTCCCTCAGGGCTGCTCCGCCAGGTCTTGGGGACAGTTAGGGAGGCACGGGGAGAGCCCCCCAGGGCGGGCAGGATCCTTCCCGCGTCCCGGCTGGAAGCGCAGCTCAGCGCCTCTGCCCCGCTCCCGGCCCTGCCAGCCTTACCCTGCTGCCACACCTTCCCGGAGCTCCCGCCCGGAATTAACCCCTGGCAGAGCGCAGCCGGGCCTTGCCCGCCGTGCCACCTGCCCCGGCCGTGGTGACAAAGCCTCTCACCGCTGACATCCGCCGCCGCGTCCCCTCCCCACGAGCCCTCGCCCCGGAGCGCCTCCAAACCCGAGCTTTGGCTCCCCCGGCGCAGCTCAAACTCCCCCAGCACCTCCAGCCCTTGGCTCTCCCTCCATCCCCTCAACCCCGTTTTTAACCCCTCCGAGGCCGGGCGGCCGGCTCAGTTACCTGCTCCCAGGTGCTGCCGAGGGGAGGGCGGTGGCTCGGAGCCAAGGCTAGGAGCCCCGGGCCGGCGGGGACCGAACGGGAAAAGCCCCGGTGGCCTCCGGGAGCCGCCACGTCCGAGCGCGGCAGGAACAGCCCGGCCGATAAGCGAGGGCTGAAATCCGAACCTGCGGCTTGGCTCCTCGCTATATAAACACCACGCACACCCCGGCTGCGCTGCCTCTCACGCCACTCCCGCCGCTCCCGGCCACGCCAGGCGCTGCGACAGCGACAGCGACAGCCCGAGCCCCTCGGCACCCGTCCTGCCCCGTCTGCCGTGCCGCTGCCAGCTCGAGGTGGAGCTTCACGCCGGTTTGGGGTGGCGCTTCAGGTGTGTCGGAGCTCCACGGAGCGCTGCGGGCAGCGGGGGCTGTGCGTGGGGAAGGGGAGACTCCGGTGGGCACCGGCTGGGTAGGGACTGCGTGGGGATGTGGGAATAAACCGTGCGGGAGAAGCGAATAACGCGGGGTTTAGCCTCAAAAAAAAACCAGGTGGGAGGAGCTCAGCGCCACGCCGGATCAGCTGATGAGGCACCTGTGGCCATGGGAAATGTCCCCTTCCCCGGCGGTGACAACGGGCGGTGGGTGCCCGGTGCCACCCCGAGGCTCAGCCCCGCGGAGGGGACACGGTGGCCGATGGCCAGGAAGTGGCCACCCCGCGCCACCGCGGGACTTCCTCGTGTGGGAGGACTTCCCGCGCTTCCTGCAGAGGGACAAAACCCTCCGCCGGACAAAACCCTGCCCTGTTTTCCCCAATTCTCCAGGCTCAGCCCCAAACCGGGATGGCCACATACCACGGGTGAGGCTGGGCTGGGAGCTGTCCTGCTCCGGGGGATCATCCCGGGAATTACCCACGGGAAAAGAGACCCCCACAACCCTCTGCCAGCCGCGGGCAAAGCCGCTTCGTGGCGCGGGGACAGCGGGCACATCTGCGGGGACATCACCCGCGCTGGGGGCTTGGTGGTGGGAACGGGCAGCTCCGATTCCTCCGATTCCTCCTCTCCCTCACATTCCAGGCAGGATCCGGGCCGGGATTCTGCATTTGGGGTGCGGGGAGCCCCACGGAGCCCTGAGCCAGCTCCCCGCCCCGCTTGCACAAGCGGCCCTGGGGCGCACAAACAATCCCAGCCTGCTTACGAGCAGCAGCACCATCGGCTCTGCCACCTGCTGCCTCCCGAGCTCCCGGAGCGATTCCCCAGCTCCTGAGAACCCTCTGCCATCCGTTCCCTGCCGGGCAGGGCCACCAGCGGTCCCCCCAGCGTGGGGACACTGCCCAGGACAGACGGGTCTGGCCCCTGCAGCACCCGGTGTCCTCCAAAGGTCCTTTGGAAGAGCAAATTTGCTTCTGGAGAGGCTGGGTGGGGTGGGATGATTTGGGATTTCCTCCTCACGGCCACCCCCCGAGGACTTTGGCCACCAGGGACAGCACCTGAGAGAGCTTGGGTGTGAAAATCTCCCCGCTGCAGCTCCTCTGGTCACACCGAGGCCTGGTAGCAGCCAAAATCACCTTCCAGCAACCCCAAAAATCCCTGGAGCAGCCAAAATCACCTTCCAGCACCCCCAAAAATCCCTGGAGCAGCCAAAATCACCTTCCAGCACCCCCAAAAATCCCTGAGAACAGAGCAGAGAACCTCTCCAGCACGCTCTGGGGCTCCTGCCAGCACAGAGAGAGATGTGGGGTGAACGGAGGAGAAACAGAGAACCCCTCCTGTGGTTTGACTGCGTTTTGAATCCACAGTCATCAAATCGGCCCCCAGATGATTTTTTTCTCCAGTTTCTTTTCTTGACGAGTAGAAGGGATGGGCCCAAACCCGCCACGCTGCTCCCAGCCCCAGTTCCTGCCCCATCCACGCAAGGAAAGGCGCAGCCTCCACTCGCCCTGCGCTCCCAGCCCCACACCGAGGTTTTGGGGACACCCCTCAGCCCCAAAGAGGGGTTCAGCCCCTCCCTGCTGCCCACCCGGCCCCGGACACGCGGAGCATCCAGCAACCCAAGCCTGAGCCCAAGGTCCTGCTTATCTGCGGCACAAGCATGTCTGGTGATAAGGCCGGGGATAAGATTAGGCAGCGGCAGCCTCGCCGCTATCAGCAGCCCTTCCTCCAGCCCTGCGCCCCAAGGCTGAGGGGCTCAGAGCCCCCCAAGCGCCCCCCGACATCGACCTCTCGCTCTGACGAGGTTTGAAAGATTCATCACTTTCCCGGCTGCTCGTTGTTTGCCGATCTGGGGAATCGTCGATTCGGGGCGGGGTGGGAGAAATTAAATTAAAAAGAAAACAACAGCCGAACGAAAAGTAAAACACAAAGCAGAGCGGATAATTTGTCAGGGGAGCCCTGACAGCGCCGAGGGAGGGCACAGCCAGCCCGGCCGCGTTAGGCTGTCGCCACAAAAACAGGAATTGCAAATCATCGCTGCTCAGCCGAGCTGAAAGGAGAGCCGCGCCGAGGGAAAACAAACCCGCGGGAGCGAGCGGGGGGCGCGGAATTCACCTGGCACACACCTGAGCCTTCCTCCTCCTCCTCCTCCTCGCTGCGGGCACCGGGGGCTGAGCAGCCCCTGAAAAGACCCGCACATCCCAGGAAAAGAGGAGGGAAAGCCACCCCGGGCAGGAGGAGCGGCTGCAGGGGTCAGCCCAAAGAGTGGCCGAGCCCTGGTGCCTGTCCCCTCCTCCTGGGGTGGATTGGCACCCTGGGTGACATTCCCGGGGTCTCCAGGCGGGATATCCCCGAGCGTGGGCAGCCCAAAGCCCGGCGGGGCCAGCCTGGGGTTAAAATTGGGGGATTGGAGGGGAAAAAAGATCCAAACACCCCCAAAAATCCCCCCTCGAGTGGGGTTTTCCTCCCAGCCTCCGTGCCGGGCTGTGACAGGAGTGGGGACACGCTTGGTGGCTGGCATGGGGTGGCTCCACCCCGGGGCAATGCGGGCGCGGTGGGTCAGGCCAAAGGGGACCGTGCCAGCGGGGTGGCAACCGCCAGCGAGGTGACACCGCCAGCGAGGTGACACCGCCAGCGAGGTGACACTGCCAGCGAGGTGACACCTCAGGGAGGTAACCCCGCCAGTGGGGTTACACCGCCAGGGAGGTGACACTGCCAGAGGGGTGGCACCGCCAGCAGGGTGGCACTTCCAGTGAGGTGACATCGCCAGTGAGGTGACCCTGCCAGCGGGGTGACACCTCAGCGAGGTGACCCTGCCGGTGGGGTGACACCTTAGGGAGGTGACACCGCCAGCAGGGTGGCACTGCCAGTGAGGTGCCACCGCCAGGGAGGTGACACCGCCAGCGAGGTGACACTGCCAGCGAGGTGACATGGCCTGTGAGGTGACCCTGCCAGCGGGGTGACACCTCAGCGAGGTGACCCTGCCGGTGGGGTGACACCTTAGGGAGGTGACACCGCCAGCGAGGTGACACTGCCAGCGAGGTGACATGGCCTGTGAGGTGACCCTGCCAGCGGGGTGACACCTCAGCGAGGTGACCCTGCCGGTGGGGTGACACCTTAGGGAGGTGACACCGCCAGCGAGGTGACACTGCCAGCGAGGTGACATGGCCTGTGAGGTGACCCTGCCAGCGGGGTGACACCTCAGCGAGGTGACCCTGCCGGTGGGGTGACACCTTAGGGAGGTGACACCGCCAGCGAGGTGACACTGCCAGCGAGGTGACATGGCCTGTGAGGTGACCCTGCCAGCGGGGTGACACCTCAGCGAGGTGACCCTGCCGGTGGGGTGACACCTTAGGGAGGTGACACCGCCAGCGAGGTGACACTGCCAGCGAGGTGACACCGCCAGCGAGGTGACACCGCCAGCAGGGTGGCACTGCCAGTGAGGTGACACCGCCAGGGAGGTGACCCTGCCAGCGGGGCCAAGCGGGGGCGAGGCAGAGGAAATCCCCAGAGCGCCCCGGAGGCGGCGCGGTTGGTGCCAGCGCGGAGAGCAGCCGGGGCACGCTGCCAGGCTGGCACGGGCACCGCGGGGACACGCCACCGCCCAGCGCCCCCAGTGCCACCCGCGGCGAGGGGCCGAGCGCAGAGGGGTCCCCTCTCTCCGGACATCGCCCCAAATGTCCCCAGCAGATGTCCCGGGACCCCCGCGACACCCCCGCGGCCACCCAGCCCCGCCGGGGCTCGGGGTGCGACACCGCGGGGGCAGCGAGGACAGCCCGGGGCAGGGGAAGCGCTTTGAAGCGCGGCCCTGCCGCAGGACTGCTGCCTCATTAGAGAGCAATTACCGACTAATTACGCGATGGCAACGCCCAAACCCGATCAGGAAATGGGGCTGCCGGGTGCCGGCGGGCGCGCGCGTGCACAGGCGCACACATCCCACCCCAAAAACCTCGGGAGCTCCCGGGAGCAGCGATGAGCACGGATGAGCAGGGACGGGACGCGTCACAGGAGGTCACCGGCTCTGATTGCCACTGTGCTGGCTCCGTGCCTCAGTTTCCCTGTTTGAGGTTACACATCCTGCTCCCAGCCTCTCCCCTGGGGCATCCGACAGCTCCATCCCCATCTCCCTGCACCCCAAAACCACCCGCGGTGGCTCTGGCTGGGCGGGCAGCACCCCCATCCCTCCATCCCCACCCCAGAGCTCTCCAGCCGGCACTGGGATGCTCGGGAATGGGAATGGGGTCTGTGCTGCCCCGCTGTCCCTCCTGGGCCTGCTCTTGGTGGCACCTGCCATGGGGTCACACCGCCCAATGTCACACCAGGGCCAGGACAGCCCTGCTTTCGGCCATCCCGCATCCCGCGGCTCCCCAGGGCAGGTGAACTTTAGCCGCACAAATCACATTCCTGCCGGCTTATCTGGGCTGGGCCTGTCTGCAGCCAGAGGCCACCAAGGCCACTGGGGAAAGGGACAGCTCTCCTGGAGAGGCCAGGGGCAGGACTGGACTGTCCCCACCAGCACCCATCGCTCTGTCCCATCACCCCAGGGACCCTCAGGGCGACAGGGCGGGGACATTCGGCCGCCGGCGGCTGCAGGGCCAAGGTCGCGGCAGGAACAGCTCGCAGGGAGCGGGGAGGGGACGCGAGGGGACAGGGACAGGACGCTGATGGCTGGGAAGGGCCTGGCATTGCGGGGAGAGACGCGAAACGAGCGAACGGAGCGCTCTTCGCTCCCCCGCGGGAACTCATCACCGCGATCGCGGCTGAGTGTCGCAGCCCTGCGGCCCCGCGGCTCCCGAATTCCTTCATCTCCCTGACAGGCGGGAGAGCAGCCGGAGCTCCGGGCGGCCCCGAGAAAGGTCACTGCGTTTGCACATCCGCAAAAAACAGGCGTTTAGAAACAGCAACGAAAAGGACGAGGGGGGAGAGAAAAATCCCCCTTTGGCGTGGAAAAGAGGGAGAGCAGCGCAGGGAAAAGCCACCCTGTCCCAGCCCAGGGTCCCCCAGCGCCCCGGGTTTGGCACCGGGCGATGGGCTCGGAAATAATCCGGCAGAGGCGAAATGGGCAGATTTGAATCTCCTGCTTCGCCTGAGCTTTCCGGGCCCAGAGGCTGCGATCGCCTTTTCAGATTCTCCGGAAGAATGAAGGCTGGAAAATCGCTTTCAGTCCATCAAGCAGATGGCTCGGGGTGGGGATTTGGGGTCCTGCTGCGCCCCGAGCGAAGGGGAGCCGAGCGGAAGCCCTGCGGTGCTGCGGGACATGAGGGCAGCGGTGCAGGGGGACACGGGGACAGGGGATGGCGGCTCCAGGGGTGGAAAGGGACAGCGGGATGTGGAGCGGGAGCTGAGCCGCCTCCGGACGCACTCTCGGATGCTCAGGCTGCCCAGTTCCAGCCGTGCCCTTTCCAGCGCGGTCTGGCTGCCCCCGGCCTCACCCTGCGCCAGCCCGCCGGGTCCTGAGACGCACAAAAGTCACGACCCTGCCGTCCGCGAAGGATTTTCCGCGGCTGGAAGTGGAGCCCTGCAAAGCTGGCGGGATTCACCTGCTGTCACCGCGGAGAGAGGCGGAGCGGGAGGGGAGGATGGGGTGGGATACCGAGACCGGGCAATGACCGTGCTGAGCCCGCACGGAGCTGCGGCCGGGGCCACCCCCAGCAGAGCCACCGGAGCTCTTGGGGACTGCTCGGTCCTGGTTGTCCCCAGCCCTGTCCCCATGGGTCACCAGCACCTCATGCCCCACCTCGGCTGCAGCTCAGCACCCACCAGGAAGGGTCTTGGACCTCCAAAACCCTCCTGTGGATCCCGTCCAAATCCTCCTGGACCTCCAAAACCCTCCTGGAAATTCTTCCAAATTATCTTAGACCTCCAAAACCCTCCTTAGAATCATTCTTCCAAACGATCTTGGACCTCCAAAACCCTCATGGGAGTTCCTCCAAACCCTCCTGGACCTCCAAAACCTTTCTCAGGGTCCCTCCAACCCCTCCTGGTGCCCAGCCCGGGGTGGGGCTGAGGCTGCTGTGGGCAGTTCCAGCGGGATGGAGTTTTCCAGCCGTTCCCCCAGGCCGGGATGCTGTGCCAGGGCTCTGCCACGGGCACAACCCCTCGCCATCCTCCCCTGTCCCCCCGCAGCCGCCCGGGCTGCAGCAGCTCCGCGCTCCAGGTGCTCCGGGAAGTGATGCCGAGCCCAGGGCTCATCCCGCGGGACCGGCCGGGCAGGGCTGGGAGGCGGCCGGGGCTGCCGGACCGGTCCTGGCCGTTCCACCGGAGCCCGACCCACGGCACGGCATCCCCGCGGCTCCGGGGCAGCGCTGCTCCCGGCCCGGCTGCGCACGGAGAGGGATCTCCCGTGACCGTGATCCTCCCACGCCGGGTCCATAATTCCCATGCCGTGTCCATAATTCCCGTGCCGTGTCCATAATTCCCGTGCTGTATCCATAATTCCCGTGCCGTATCCCTGATCCCCCCGTGCTGTGTCCCCCCAGTCCATCTCCCCATCCCTCCCACGCGAGGGGATCACGGATCAGCCCAGCTGGCGCTCCCACCGTGCCCTGGAGAAATCCAACAGCCACATCCCAATTTTTCCACCTGGATGCAAGGTCCAGGCCTCGCTGTCCCCGAGCTGCCGGCGCTGCTGCCGGCGTTACGTAAGGAGAGTCGGAGGGGGAAAACGCCAGCTCCGCGCTCCTGCAGCAGGAGGAGAGCAGCAACAGCAGCACGAGCGGCAGGAATATGGGTGCCGGAGCAGCGGGAGGACGCGGGAAGCAGCAGGAGGATGCGGGATGTTCTCCCTGCGCGGTGACTGCCAGGACAAGCTCCAGCCCCGATCGCAGCCCCCCAGGAGTGGGACACGCCGGGCATGGGGAGGGATGGTCCGTGGGGTGGCACAGGGCAGTGGGATGCCCGGATCAGATCCTGCCTCCTGCTCCGAGAACAAAGGGATGCTCGGGAAGGCTCCGGCGGCCTCGGAATCCCCGGCGGGGGCTCGGGGCGCTGGGAGCAGCTGCGCGGCCACCGCGGGGGTCGGACATCCTTTGGGGTTTGGAGAAATCCCACAGGCTGGAGGGGTCGGGTTGAGGGACTGGGGGGACACGGTGTGGGGGGACCATGGACACGGCCCGGGAGTTGTGAATAGGGGATAGGGGGGATCACGGACACGGCCTGGGGGGATCACGGACACGGCACGGGAATTACGGACCCGGCCCGGTGGGATCACGGGCCCGGCCCATCCCCGAGCTCCCGGCCCATCCCCGGCCCGCGGGGTGTGTGGAGCAGGGCGTCTGTCGCCGAGCTGCCAAACACACACAAAAGGCGTCTCATTATCCCCTAATTAGTGCCTTGCCAGCTCCTGCAATTAACACCCGTGCAGGCGGCTGTTGTTGAGGTAAACAGAGCGTTCGGAGCGCCCTGGAGAGCCGGGGGTCCTGGCGGGGTGCAGACCACCCAGGCGTTGAGCCCAGAGGGTCCTGGTTGCTCCGGGAGAGCTGGGCGGGGAACAGGGACACTTTCCGCTCTCCCAGGTTGCTCCACGCCCCGTCCAACCTGACCTTGGACACTGCCGGGGATCCAGGGGCAGCCACAGCTTCTCTGGGAAATCCATTCCAGGGCCTCTCCACCCTCCCAGCCAGGAATTCCTTCCCAATCTCCCATCCATCCCTGCCCTCTGGCAGTGGGAAGCCATTCCCTGTGTCCTGTCCCTGCAGGCCTTTGTCCCCAGTCCCTCTCCAGCTCTCCCGGAGCCCCTTTATGCCCTGGAAGGGGTTCTAAGATCTCCCTGGAGCCTTCCCTTCTCCACGTGAACACCCCCAGCTCTCCCAGCCCGGCTCCAAGCAAGCCCTCGGAGCATCTCCGTGACCTCAGGACTCGCTCCAGCAGCTCCACTTTCTCCCAGAACGAGCCCATGAGTCAGGAGCAGGCAGGGTTGGACTGCAGGCCTCCTGTCCATCCCCAAACCCCACGTCCTCCTGCACAGCCAGGTGTTTATTCCTTGGAAACATCAAAGGGATCGCCCAGGTCTTAAATGGCCTTTCTCCGCCTGACCCAGAAACGCGGATCAAGAGCTGCCTCATCCCTTAATTGAGAAGTTGGTGACTTTGAATCTTTATTAAAGAGCTTTAGTGAATTCGCAGATTAAGGCCACAACCGGCCACTGCCACCATCCAGCCTCATTCCGTGCCACCATCCAACCTGATTCCCTGCATGCCAGCGCCGGAGCCACCTCGCCCCGCAGCCGCTGCTCCGGAGCCTTTTTCCTGCTCCAGCGATGGGCCTTAGGAGAGCTCTCTGTGCTCTTTTCCAGTAAAAACGGGAATCAAACGATAAAAACCAGCAGAGCACCGATTTGTTCGCACAGAACAACCAATTCCCAAGGTATTTTCCAGCTGGGGATGGTGGAAGGAGCAGGCAGGGCTGGGAGGAGGACTCCACATACTCCCTTCCCTTCCTCCCCCTGCCTGCAGGTTTCCATCTGCCCGTGCCCTGAGCTCCTCGGCAGCGCCAGGAAAAACAGGGATGTTTTGGAGCCTCACCTCCCCGCGGGGCAGCGGGAAGGGACTGCCGGCAGGGCAGGACTTCCCCGGGTGGGCGTAGAGCTGCGAATGCTGGGGAGCAGCGAGGCTGGAGAGCAGGCAGCGCGCTCCTCGAGGCGCTATTCCTGCTGCTGCTGCTGCTGCGGATTAGCATGTTTTCCAAGGAAAACAGGAGTGGGGGATGCTACTACCAACGCCTGGGAGAGAGAGAGAGAGAGAGAGAGGAGCAGCAGCGGAGATGGAGCTGAGCGTTCCCTCCCGCACAAGCTTTGGGAGAAATCTCAGCCCAGCCGATTTTGGGGGCACAGACGGAGCAGGGAACAACCCCCGGCCCTGCCTGGCTGCTTCAGGAGGCCTCGGGGGGATTAGAAACCCCCTGAGTGCCCAGCTGGGGTGGGTTTGGTGCCCGAGGCCAGGCCTGGCGGTGGTGTGAGGGGTGTGGGCAGCCCGACATGGGCACACACACGTGGACATATATGCACACACGTGTGCTGCACGCTCACCGTGTCACAGCGACCCACAGCCAGGGCCGCACTGCTGTCCCTTGTCCCTTCCCCGCTGGTCAGCGGTGCCCTCGCGGCGTTGGCACCTGGCACCACAGCCTCACCCAGGCCGTGCCAGCCATGTCCTTCACCCTCCTGCCCGTCCCTCCTCCGCCTCGTCCTCGCCAGCCCGGCGGCTGCTCCCGCCGGTTTCTATGGGAACTCGGCAGGAAAACACGGTTTGCAGCGCCAGCCCGATGCCAGCCGTCACCCTGTCACCGTCACCCTGTCACCGCGGGCACCTCTGCGCCTGGCGCTGCCCGGGCACCTGGGGTCCCCTGGCCGTGGTTCCTGTCCCCTGTGGGACGGGGTGGTGGCACCCAGCAGGGCACTGGTGGCCCAGTGCGGCAGGATGGGTGCCAGGGGGTGCCCAGGGTGGGTTGGGGGTGAAGGGCTGCTCCCCCCAGACCCAGCCTGTCCAGGCTTTCTGCTTCCCATGGGATTCTTTGCTCAGGAATTTTAATGCCTCGGCCACCCCTTCTCTAGGAGTCCTAATCCCGGCTCTGGGTCCCCGGGGGGGTGGCTCAGGGCGGGTGACAGGCCCAGGTGTCCCCAAGCACGGCTCTGCCAGGCGAAGGAGCTCCCTCGGGAAGGGAAGGGGACGAGAGGGACAGCGCAGGTCGGAGCGGGACAGGATTACCCCTTCCCCACGAGAGAATGCCAGCAGCATCCCGGGGAGGATCCGGAGGAGCCACACCGAGCCCGGCTGCACATCCCGGGACAAACTGCAGCCCCAGCTCAGCCCGGGGGATGCAGAGCGGGATTCATGGTGGGATTCACGGCGGGATTCATGGAGAGATTCATGGCGGGATTCATGGAGGGATGCATGGCGGGATTCATGGAGAGATTCACG
>VZRM01008413.1:35788-53779 GCA_013397955.1 Grantiella picta
CCGGCTCCGGGCAGCTCCGTACTCGATGAAGAAGATTCTGCCGTCGCCGCAGACGCCGTAGGTCCACCTGCCCGGCAGGTCCAGCCAGTCGATGTCATCCCCCATGGGGGTGGCACGGGGGCTCGGGCACGGAGCAGCCCCGCGCTGCCAGCCGGGACAAGCCCGGCTCGGGAAGTGCCCGGCGACAAGTGCCGGTCCCTCCCCAGGAGCAAAGGCTCGGCTCAGCCCTTCCACCCCGGCTCTGTTTGCTGCAAATAACCCGGGAGGGAGGGAAAAGGAAAAAAAAAATTCCCGACCAAACCCATGGAGTTTAACCCCCTCGCAGCCGCGGTGCGCAGGGCACCCTCCCCATGACTCTCCAGGGCCAGCCCGTCGCTGCTTCCTGCACTGCCTACTCGCTGTAATTACCGCCAATTAACTCGAGGTGAGTAATTATGGAGTTGTTACTTCCCTCTCCTGTTCATTTGGAACAATGTCGGATCCTTCTGGCCCGTCTGATCTCGCAGCCAAGCCGTATGTAGGGCACCGTGATGATTATCTGCGGCACTTTTGGGGATGCCCACTGGGTATTTTCTCTCCGAGCCGTCAATTAAAAGTCTTTCAAGGCCGAAGGTGGGGTCTGGGAGGCACCTGGGCCGCTGATTGAAGGAGCCAGTTTGCTCTCCTGCCTCAGCGGCGCCTTTCAAAGCTTCTCGTGGCACCAGGAGGCTCGGGAGAGGTGGGAAAAGAAGGAGTTTGTTCCCAAAGCAGGGAGGAATTTAGGAATTAAGGTTGGAAGAGACCTCCAAGCTCGAGTTCAGCCTCTGACCGAGCACCGCCACGGCCTCTAAAGCATTCCAGGATTTCTCCTGCCGGGCTGAAACTCCACATCACAGCAGCTCCCTGCCAGGATTTGGGGAAACCAGTTCCCCGAAAGCTTTTCCCGGAGTTCTTTGAACCACCGGCGGAGAAAAACGTGTCTGGTTGGTCCTGTTGGGAGAGCAGCCGATGGGACCCTGGCGCTGCCACCGTCCTGGGCATCATTTCACCTGCAAAAGCTCCATTTCCTGGATAATGGGAATTGTTTCACCTGGAGAAGCTCCATTCCCTGGCTGCTGGGCATTGTTTCATTGGAAAAGTTCCATTCCCTGGATACTGGGAATTGTTTTGCCTGGAAAATCTCCATTCCCTGAGTTCTGGGTATTGTTTCACCCGGAAAATCTCCATTTCCTGGGTCCTGGGCATTGTTTGACCTGGAAAAGCTCCATTCTCTGGGTCCTGGGCATAATTTCACCTGGAAAATCTCCATTTCCTGGGTCCTGGGCATTGTTTGACATGGAAAATCTCCATTTCCTGGGTCCTGGGCATAGTTTCACACAGAAATCTCCATTTCCTGGGGGAAACATTTGGCTGCAATCCATGGGAAAGCTCGTGCATACCCAGGGTTGTGAGCTGAGCGTGGTGAGCACATCCTCAGACCCCCACGGTCGCAATCCTGGGGGGTTCAGAGCCAAAAAAATCCAAAGAAATTTTCGGGAGTTCAGGCCCTCTGCCTGGGTTTGGGTTGGCCCCGGTCCAAAGCCACACCGGGGAGTTGCCACCCTCTTATCACATCACCAAACCTCGCTCACCACCCCATTCCCGGCCAGGGGAACTCCCTGATGCACCCCGAGATTGGGGAGGTCACGGCAGGGTCTGTGCTCCAGAGCCAAACCGCAGCCAGGGATTCCTCAGGAATGCTGCTTCATCCCGGGACAACCCCAAATCCGGCCCCACACAACCTTTTCCGTCGTGGTTTTGGGGAACCCAGGCTGGAGATGGTTTGGGGCACGTGGGGCTGAGGGCAGGAATGGTTTTAGGAAGTTCATAAAGTGCCCTTTGACTGTGAATATTCCCTCACTTTTCCATGGGAATTGCTGGGAATGGGCTCTCCAGGAATATAGGGAAGGAGAAGGAGCTGCTGCAGACCTGGGATGAATCACGCTGAGGTTCTTGGAGGATCTTTGCAGGATCTTCAGCCAACAACCTCGAGCAGCTCCAGACTCTCTCCTGCCAGGTGAAAAAATCAGCTTTTTATTGCTTCCCACAAGGGAATTTTCCCCGTGTTTCCTTCTATCCTAATCCAATGGAACTTCAACAGGGAAATACCAGCGGGGCTTTTTGTTTTCATGGAATTCCAGACTGGTTTGGGTGGGAAGGAACCTCAAAGCTCATCCAGTGCCACAGGCAGGGACACTTCCCCTTATCCCAGGTTGGACGTTGGACACTGATGACAGTTTGGGGACAAAGATTTTGCTCCCAGCACTGAAATCCCAATGGAAAAGCCACCAGCAGCCACCTCCTCCTCCATCCCCACCATTCCAAGCCTCCAAGGCACGGTGGGATCAGGAAAACAAAGGGATGGAAGCACCTGGAAAAGGGGTTTGTGACACCGCTGTGACCCAGCCCCTGGCGGTGACCCCACCGAGGGACACAAAGGACATTTCCCGCTGGAACCTCCGGCTCAGGCAGCAGGAATGTCGCAGAACCGGGCGCTTCCCCGCACAAAGGGGCGGGTGTCGCTCCCGCCCTGGATTTCCCCATCCCAAGGCTCATCCCGAGGATGGGAGGAGCGGCTGGGAGGGGGCGTCACCTTGGGGACAACCTCAGCGGGGGCGGTGGCCTCGGAGCGGCGCGGGCTGAGAGCTGCCGAACGGTTCTGGCACCACCTCCTGGACAAGCGATTCCCGGAAAAAAACCAACCGGGAATGCGGCTGGAGAGAGAGGGACGCAGGTGCTGCCAGGGGTCCCAGCCGATGTCCCCCGAGACGGGCGTTGTCCCCTCTTTGACTGGAATCACGGAATGGTTTGGATTGGGAAGGATCGTCCTCAGGGAAGGCAGGGACACCTCCCACTGTCCCAGGGTGCTCCAATCCCCATCCAGCCCGGCCTTGGACATTCCCAGGGATAACTCATACCAGGGCCTCCTCAGCCTGTCCCTGTCCCTCCAGGTGTCCTCTCCTCCCTCCTCCTCCTCCCCCTGCTCCAAGCTCCCAGCTGGATGCCAGGCTGGGAACAGCACAGCGCCAATCCCGGGCTGTTTGCTCCCTCCTGGCATTCCCAGCTGGATCACAGAGACCGGGAATCACCCCAGGTGAACGGGAGATGCTGAGAAAAAAACCAGAATTGCCTCCTGTTCTTTACTCCTGGTTGTAAATTCCTTGTAATCTGGTGGATGGTGCCAGGGAACGCTGCTCCCTGGATGCTTCCCGGTGGGAATGCTGGAGCCTGGACACACAGGCTGGGAGCAGATGTTTATCAGCCTCTTATCCCAGCGACACATTCAGCACCAGGCACATCCAGCCGGGAACGCCGAGCCCTGGTTTCCATAGCTCCCGGATTCCAGGGTGGAGAGATGCCAGGAAAACATCCTTCCAGCAAAACATCCATCCAGCAAAACATCCTTCCAGCTCTGCGAGTGGAATCTTTTCCACCTGGCTCTGCTCCCCGCTTTGCCAGCACCTTGTTTAACCTCAAATCCGACCCAAAATTATCCCAGCAAGCTGGAACAGCCCGGGGTGAGGGGTGGGGAGCATGGGAAGGATCGGGAAGAGGTGCTGAATCCAAATGTCCTGCTGGGGTTTTGTTCCTTCCCGGCACAAAGAGGGAGCTGGGCTTGGATCCCAGGATCCCAAAATCCCAATGTTCCAGCTGCTGGCAGCCAGGGCTGTGCTCTGCATGCAGAAAGGGCAAGGTTGGCAGGGATTTGGTGTTCCTGGGGAGCTTTGTCTATTGGGATAGGGATGGGAGGGGGAAAAGAAGGAAGGAAAAGAAGGAAAGGGAGGAAAAAGGGAGGAAAAAGGGAGGAAAAAGGGAGGAAAAAGGGAGGAAAAAGGGAGGAAAAAGGGAGGAAAAAGGGAGGAAAAAGGGAGGAAAAAGGGAGGAAAAAGGGAGGAAAGGAGCTCCAGGGGCACATTCCCACAGCCTGAGGTTTTGCTGGATTAAAGCTGAGGTTCAGATGGGATATTGGGAATTCCTCCCTGCGAGGGGCTGGGATGGAATTCCCAGAGAAGCTGTGGCTGCTCTGTCCCTGGAAGTGTCCAAGGCCAGGAGGTACCAGGGACAGGGGGAGGGAGTGGGACTGGGGGATCTTTAAGGTCTCTCCCAACCCAAACCATCCCATGGTATTTTTCTGTCAGGAAGCAGCAGACCTAGTGAGCAACAGGAAGGTGGAGAGGACAGTTGAGTGTCCCAAAAAAATTCCATGTGCATCCCAAACCCAGGCAAGGAAAGCAGCACCCATCCAACGGGAGAGTTTTTATCCCAGCATTATCCAGATGGATGCTCCTAACACATCCAATCCTTTATTCCCTCAGGACTAAATCCATCTTTTCCATGCCTTTATTCCCTCCAAACAACTGAAATAAACCTTGGATTAAATCCCACGCCGAGCCCAGCAGGGCTGGAAGGCTGGGCTCTCCCTGGAATGCAGCAGAATTCCTTCTCTCTGCCTTCTCCTGCCTCCCAGCTCGAGAAAAAACTGCTTTCTTGGGATCAAACCAGCTCCCCAGCACCACGAATTTGCAAACCAGCAGCTCGGGGACTCCAACAAAACAGTTCCTGGCTCCTGTGGAGAAGCTGCAGCCCCGGAGAAGGAATTATTCTCCTCCAAACTGCAGCCTGGTGCTGATGGGATAAAGAATTCCCAGCAGGATTTGTGTGTTCCAGATGGCAGCTGGATGTGCTGCCAAGCCCAGGGAAGCTTTCCCTGCACTCAAACTGTGCCACTTCCAGCTTTTTCCCAGCGTGGAGAAATCCCAACGTTCGTTTTCAGGCAGATTTGAGAGGCAGCAAATTATTTAGAATTTAAAAATCCGCTTAGAAACTAATTTTCCACTCATTTTTCACCTTTTTTTTTTCCCCCCCAAGAATACTGCAGGAATTTCTGGTTTTACCTTCACAAAAATCCTTCACCCATTCCATGGAAAACCCCAGGGAAAATCCAGTTTGTGCCTCCAGGCAGCTTCAGCCCTAATTTTTGGGACACAAAGCCCTTCCAGCCAGAATTCCAGGAATTCTAGCTTCCCAGGATTCCCAAATGATGGAATTCCCTCCCTTTAAAACCCACGGAATGATGGAATTCCCTCCTCTAAAGCACAGCTTCCCACAGCCAAGAAATCCCTGGATTTGACACCAGCCTCCCCAAATTTCCCCCAAAACCACCCAATTTATCTTGCAAATCTCTTTATTCCAACGCACAGATTAGTCCTGAATAGTTTCTTATGTACAGAAATAGAACTTTAGGTAGAAAAAACCCAACAAAGCGGACACAAAGCAAGGAAAAAACCCATAGAAAGCCAATCCAACTTTTTTCCCCGAAATGATACAAAAATAAAATCTGCTGATCACAGTTTTGATTCAAAAGCCCTCCAAGAGTTGCTCTCACTGCCTCACATGGACACAGAATTTTTAGGGATTTTCTAGGGAAAAAGGAGACACAGAGCTCTGGGGTGTTCATGGATGGATTTAGTGTTAATTCCATCCCATTTCCAGCTGGAAAAACGGGAGGTTGGGGAGGGAAAAAAGCTCCTCCAAGCAGTGGACACGCTGCAGGATGGAGAAAAAAATCATTTTTCCAAGGTTTCAACCCTTCGGAAGCAGCAGCTGTTCGTTAATTTAGCTCCAATTTATCAGTTTTTCCCCAAGCAAACATCGGCAGGTGTTGATTCCCAGCTCTCCCAAGCACCAAGAAATCCGAGTTGTCCATAAATAACTGAAGCACCAGGTTCCCAAAAAATCCCAGGGATTGGGAAATTCCGTGGAAAAACAAACTGGGAGATGCATGGAAAAATGAGTGTAGTGTGTTTTCCCGGGAGCAGCAAACAGCAGTTGGAATTGTCATTCCCACTGACCATAAATCCCTATTTTTCCTCTTGGAATTCCACATTTTTTCCCCCCCCGAATTAAATAGCACGTTGAACACGAGAGTAAAATCCTCAAAATTCCGAGTGAATTTCTCAGGATTTGAGGGTTTTTGCTACAAAAATTTCATTTTTGTAGGAAAAGAGAATCCAATTTTTTTCTGGGGGAGGATGGAAAATAACTTTGCAGCTGGAATGCTTCTGGAATTTGGTCTGCATTAATTTAATTGAACCCCTGAATTTTGTAATTACACCACAAAAAGGTGATTTTTTAAACTCAAAAAAAGCTACTTCATGCAATAAATAATTAAAGGATAAATCCAAAAATTCTGGAACTTGAAAGGGATGACCTCGACAAAGCAGAAATAAATAATTTTCTCTCTGTAATTTTCTTCCAAATTTAAATTTGAAGTAACTCATTACAAATTTGAAGCACTTTTAGGTTTCTCCCCCAGAAAAGGGAAATCATTCTGGCCAGCTGAACAAATAATTTATTTATTCACCCAACTTTGTGCAAACATTGGAATTTTTCTGGTTTTATTCCCTTGTGGGATCTCACACCTGCTTGGAAAACTCCCACACCAACCTCCAGCTCCAAATCCCCTCTCTCCCCTCCATGCATTTGACTAAAATAATTTAAAATTTTAAAATTAGGAATATAAATAAAGAGTTTTGTCCTCCCACTGAAATGTTTTTGGTGACCCCAGTGCAGACACAGAGTTAATACTGATTTTTGGTACAGAAAACAAAGATTTTTTTTGCCTTAAATGTCCTTAAATCCAAGATAATTCTTAAAATTATCAGGACAAGCAGGTTGGATATAAAAATTCACTTCAATCCCTCTCCCAAAGCAGAATGACAGCAAAGATTAATTAAATAATTAGGGAATTTTTCTCCCTAAATTCAAGCATCATCCACAGCCTCCATATGTACCTTTAATTGTTGGGTGGGATGAGGAAATTCCTTGTCCAAAAAGCCAAGGAATTCGGTGCAGAAGCAGCCAGAATAATCCTGGAAAAGGGAATTATTTCAATAAATCAAAGCACAGGGGTTGTGATGCACCTGAGGCCTCCCCAGTGGGCCTGACTGGAATATTCACACCTCAGAAAGCTACAGAAACACTCCAACATCAGATTATTCCATGCAAAAAGTGGGGAAAAAATCCCTTAGAGGAAGGAATTTTTAAAAATGAGACTTTTGGAGAAGCACCAAAAAAAGAAAAAACAAAACCAAAAAAACCCCAAACAAACAAACAAAAAAAAAACAAAAACAAACAACCAAACCCAGCACATCCCTCCAGGAATTTTAAATCAAAACTGCAATTCCAGGGAACGAACCCCATAAATATTTCCTTCAAAATAGGTTTTGCTTTGTTTTTTTTTTCTTTTGTTTTTTTTCCAAAGTGCAAAAATCCAACTGAACAGTCCCCACTTCCCAAGGTATGGCAGGACAAGGCATTTTTCTTTTTTTTTTTTTTGGAATGGACTGAGCCCCAAGCAGTCTGGTTCTCTCAAGTGCTAATTAACAGGAATGCAATTAGAGCACCCTCACCCTTCAGGGAGCTCCAGGGATTTTTGTCTGGATAGGAAAACAGGAATTTGCTTGTTCAATATCAAACTGGGAAAAGGAAAATCCCCCTTTTGTTTTTTTGTTTTGTTTTCTCCCCATTTTTCAGCACATGCAGCTGCCACTTCTCCTTTCAGGAGATCTCACGAATTTCAAGGGTCACACAACTTTGCAGGAGGAGTTTTTAAGGTGCTAGAAGGGATCAGTCCTCTGGGAATGGGATTCTTGGAGCCTATGGAATACCCTCTGTCTGTGCTCTGTGCTCAGGCAGTATCCTATGGCTTCTTCTGTCTCTTGGATCCGTTTTTGGAATCTGCAGCCATCCCGAGCCATCTCTTCCCAAGGGCCTTTCCTGTCCTCCTCGCTGCTGATGTAATACTCTGTCACTTTTTCGAGGAATGTCACCTGGAAAGAAGAAGGATTGGAGTTAGGAATTCTCACCCGACACTCGTGGGCAAGTGGAACTTTAAACGTGGGTTCTATACTGAAGTTTTTAAATAGCTTTTGGTTAGGAAAATGAAGGTTTGATTTAAATTTCCTGTTTAAAGGTGCTGAAAGGCTGAGAAATTTTCACTGAGAGTGTAGGGTTGGATGGGATATTGGGAAGGAATTCCCAGGGAAGCTGTGGCTGCCCCTGGATCCCTGGAAGTGTCTGAGGTTGGATATGTTTGGGATGGTGAAAAGTGTACCTGCCGTGGTCCAGGTGATCCCATCCAACCCAAACCGTTCCAGGATTCCATCTGCTGCTTTAGATGGGATTTTGAGAATCAATTCTTCCCAGTGGGGAGGGACTGGAATGGATTTCCCAGAGAATCTGTGGCTTCCCCATCCTCTGGAGTGTCCAAGGCCAGGCTGGAGCAGCCTGGGATGGCGGAAGATGAGCTTTAAGGCCCTTCCCACCCCAATCACTCCGTAACTCCATGATTTTTTGATCTGCTCCCCATGGAATGGGATGAGCTTTAAGGTCCTTCCCACCCCAATCACTCCGTAACTCCATGATTTTTTGATCTGCTCCCCATGGAATGGGATGAGCCTGAAGGTCCTTTCCACCCGAATCACTGCACAATTCCATGATTTTATGATCTGCTCCCCATTCCTGCCCTGTCCATGGAATGGGATGAGCTTTAAGGTCCTTCCCACCCCAATCACTCCACAATTCCATGATTTTATGATCTGCTCCCCATTCCTGCCCTGTCCATGGAATGGGATGAACTTTAAGGTCGTTTCCACCCAAATCACTCCACAATTCCATGATTTTATGATCTGCTCCCCATTCCTGCCCAACCTCAGCCAGAGGATTTCGCCTTCAGCTGTAAAACCACAGAGCTGCTGACTCGCCTGGATCAAACTACTCCTCAGTTACTCCAGAGTTACTCAAGGCTGCCCCCGAGGCCTCTGTGAGCTCTCTGGGTTGTAACCTCAGTGCCAGGACACTCCAGGCTGGCAATGTGCTCCAGGAAAACGGCAGGGATTGCTGGGGGTTACATAACAAACCCAAAAATAAAAGAAACCAGGCAGAAGGGCTGAGTCAAGAACCCCATGAGTCACCAGACTCACCGCGGGAACTGGAATCACTGCTCAGATAAGGAACACTCATCCCTACGTGATGGAACAATCCCTCCTTTTCCAGCCCGGCTGGAATTCCAGGGTGTGAAGTTCACGCAGGGAAATTAAAAATACAAACGTGAAAACTTTCCCTTTTGGCTACTTTTAACAGCTATGAAGCTATTTTAAGGAAATAAAGGGACTTAGAGGCTTGGGATCTCCACTTGGCAGTGTTTAGGCCACGACTGTAGGATTTAAGTCCTATTTAAATCCTGGGTTTAACTCATATTTTTAGTCTGAGTTAAACCCACTTTATTTCAGGCTCCAGCTGAACTATTTGTGTCTTTGCATTTGGCTATAAAAATGCACCAACTGAGCTGTCAGCACCTCTGAAAGCAGGATCGATTCCTCAAAAACAAAAAAACTGGCGTTACAGACAGCTCTGCTGCTGGACAAATGTTCCTGGAAGGAGGAAAAAAACATGTAGAGGTGCAAAGAACGTGCTGCTCCATTCTTAGGATTTGTTAACACACTCAACCAGGAGGGTGTTTGTGGTACAGGCAGCTTCCAACCTCTCCAGAAAATGGGAAAATATGGAATTCCAGACTGGTTTGGGTTGGAAGGGATCTTAAAGCTCATCAGGGACAACTTCCCCTATTCCAGGTTGCTCCAAACGCTGTCCAACCTGACCTTGGACATGTCATGTCCAACATTCCAAGAATTACCAGCAGCTGAGGATCCAGAAATCCCAAATATCTGTGGGAGAAGGGACAGCACATCCACGCTACAAACGCTCTCAGGTTTTATGGGTTATGGGGTACAAATCCTGCAGGATTCCAGGTGGGAACGGCCTTGAGAGAGCTGAACAACACCAAGAATTCCCGGGATCCAGAAATGCCCTGATCCTAAATATCTGTGGGAGCAGGGACAGCACATCCATGCTACAAACGCTCTCAGGTTTTATGGGTTATGGGGTACAAATCCTGCAGGATTCCAGGTGGGAACGGCCTTGAGAGAGCTGAACAACACCAAGAATTCCCGGGATCCAGAAATGCCCTGATCCTAAATATCTGTGGGAGCAGGGACAGCACATCCATGCTACAAACGCTCTCAGGTTTTATGGGTTATGGGGTACAAATCCTGCAGGATTCCAGGTGGGAACGGCCTTGAGAGAGCTGAACAACACCAAGAATTCCCGGGATCCAGAAATGCCCTGATCCTAAATATCTGTGGGAGCAGGGACAGCACATCCATGCTACAAACGCTCTCAGGTTTTATGGGTTATGGGGTAAAAATATTACAGGATTCTAGGCAGGAATGGCCTTGAGAGGGATGACACCACCAAGAATTCCCAGGAACACCTCAGCACGGTGCTGTGCTGCTCCTGGCCCTGCTGCAGCACCTGTTCCAGGAGCTCTTACATCAGCCCGTCCCCACCTTGCAGCCTTTTTACATCAGGCTGAGCCAGCCTGGGGGGACAATTCCCGAGGCTCTGACGTCAGTTGGGGTATTGCAGCCAGCTCATCCCTTCTTTCACCACAGAAATTCCTGCTCTAACTGCAGCCCTGGCACTTGGAACTCCAGCAGGGGCCCGAAATTAATTATTAATCGAAATTAAGGGGGAGAATAAATAAATAGGCCTGCTGGAAAAAATAAAGAATTGTAAGTATTTCCTGTTTGGATGAGTCGTTCCACCACCAGGGATTTGGTACTTCAAGTCATTACTCATCCAGATGTTTGAGGTATCCATCTTGAACATCTGCAGCACCACAAAATTTAGGACAAATTCTTATTTATCTGCATCCTAGCACCGGTATTATTATTATTAACGCCCAAATTCCTCAAAAAAAAAAAAATCAAACTGCAGTGACAGTTTGGGCTAGAAAGTCCAGGTTTTGATTACATCTCTCCATAAATGACTACTAAATTATAGTATTTAATATTCCCTTAAAAGGAAATGGAAGTTTCTGTTTACTCCAGTAAAAAACAAAGTGATAAAAATGCTTTCGGTTTAAGGCCTTAAACGACTTCCTTTTAACAGAAACTGGTGCTTTCCAGGAAAACCCATCCCAGCTCCGGAGCTTCTCAGGGAAAAAACCGAGAAAAACATCCCAGCCCTGGAGTTTCCTCTGATGTCGAAACCGCAAGAGAAACAGAACAGAAATTACATCTCAAAATGAGAATCGGAGTCTGCAGGGGAAATTCTCCACCCCGGTGACATCGAGTGTCAGAATTTCCCATCACGTGCCGAGGATGAGGCACAAACATTCCAAGGAAATAATTAGCACACAGGGCAGCACGGCCTGGAATGCTGGCACGAGTGACCTCACCCCCTGCTTGGCGCAGGATGGGTTTGTTGCGGGTTTTTTTTTTTAGCAACCCCAAAACACAGATGAAAAAATAAAATAGGAATAAAATCTCCCTACCTTTTTCCGCTTGGAACTGGCGGGTTTCTCCCCGGCTAGAATGCCGCGCTGCCCCAAGTCAGTGACCCCGCAGCTGCGTTTCTCCAGCTGCACCCTACACACGGTGAAGTGCTCAGCAGTGACACAACTCGGCCTCTCTCCCCCTCGGAACCCCGGCGTCCCTTTTTTCTCCGCTGTCTGAAAGGCCGCCGTGAAATTTAAAGGGTTGTAGGGATCGTCCGTGCTACAGAACGAGTTCCAAAGTTTCAAGTTTTCCGCCTCATCCACGCTGTCACAGTCCCACTCGTCCTCCTCGGAACTAGGGGAGCCCTCCGAGGATTCTGCCCACGAGTCTTCCTCCTCCCCCTCTTCCTCCTCTTCCATGTCCGATATTCCCTTTCCCGGATCGCTGGAAGACGTCTGGATGGTGGCTGTGAAGTTCTGAGGGTTGTAGGGATCCAGGCTGTAGAAGGAATTCCACAGATGAAGCCTCTCCCCGTCCTGGCTAGCAGCGTCTGAGTCGGAGGGCAGCTCCTCGCTGTCAAACCCATCATCATCATCATCATCATCCCAGCCCTCCTCATCCTCACTCTCCTCCCCACTAGATACTCCCCCGATGATATAATCGATTAATTTATTCGCACAGGCAGGTCTGGTCGATAGCGGGAAGTTTTGCTCTGTTTCCGAGTCCTCATCCTCCTCTTCAACCGAGGTTTCCCCCTCCTCAGCGGCATCCCGGAGCTCCTCCTGCTCCACGGGGACACCTCCGGGCTGTCTCCCTGCCTCCTCGGGCTCCTCCAAACCCCCGGCATCGCCGCGCTGCTCCTCAGTTTCTCGGCGGACTCCCCTGTGCTGCTGCTGCTCCTCCTCCAGGCTGTGGTAGCCGTGGTCAGGCTCGGGCACGGGCAGATGCCAGCGCTGGAGGAACGCCAGGCGCTTGCTGCGGAGGAACTCAACCTCGGGCAAGCCCTCGGCTCGCAGGGGCTGCGGCAGGTGGCTCTTGCCCTGCTCCAAGCCCAGCACGTACCAGTCCGCGGGAAGGGCGCCCAGGCTGCTCCGCACCAGCCCGCCTCCCCACAGCCCCGCCGGGGGCTCCGGGCCGCCCTCCGGCCGCTTCTCCGGGGGCTCCTCCTCGGCCCAGTCCAGCGAGCTGTCCGCCTTGGGCAGCAGCACCAGCGGCGGCGGTGCCTTGGCGGGGCACAGCGCGGAGCTCAGCGCGGCGCCGGGCAGCAGCCGCTGCAGCAGGGCGGGCAGCGGCGACAGCAGTTGCGACACCACCCGCAGCCACGAGAAGGGNGGCCAGGCCGCGGCCAGGCCCAGCCGGGCCCAGCCCAAGCCGGGCCCGGCGCGTTCGCGACCGCTGTGCTCCATGAGGCCGTTCAGCGCTGCCAGCGGTGCGGAGGGGTGTGTGGAGCGGTGCTCCGTAGCGCGGCGGCGAGTCTGAAGGCTCGAGGGACGGCGCACAGCTCCGGTTCGGCTTTCGACTCCATCCTGAGGCAGCTTCAGCACAAAATGGCGGCGCCGCCGCCTCAGCGCTTCCCGCCCCCAGAGGGAGGGGCGGGGCGGCACCACCCTCGCCCCGCCCACTTGACGTCCCAGCCTCCCATTGGGCGGTGTCGCCGAGGCTCCGCCCACCGCATTTTTGGCCACGCCCCGCGGGGATTGCATCAGCCGGCGCGCGGGGAGTGGCAGCGCCCCCTGGCGGCTCGGCGGGTCCCGGGGCGGGCGGGGGCTCGGGGGGCTGCGATACCCCCGGGGCTGGTCAGGAACACTGGGGACGCTTTGGGGACGCTTTGGGGACACTTTGGGGACGCTTTGTCCGCCCCAGCGATAGCGCTGGGTGAGGGGCGCACTGGGAGACGAGCTGGAAGGCGCTGGAGTTTGACGGAGGCATACCCCAGACGCGCAGGGTTCCGGAGGGCGCGGTGGGCAGAGGGGCAGAATTGCGGGCAGAGGGGCAGAAGTGCCACCCCATGCCTTTCATCCCCTTTTTTTACCCCATCCCCGTATTCCAGGTGGAAGGATCCCAACACTGGGCGGTCCCAATGCAGGAGATTCCCACCTCCCCCCTCCCTGGGAAGCCAGGCTGTCCCCACGCCCCAAATCGCCACCAGATGCGATATTTAAAACTTTTAATATAAAGGTTAAAGTTCATTATTCTCGATCCTGAGAAACATTTCGTCCGTTTACGGAGCTGTCGCTGTAAACAAAGCACCACAGGCACCAAGCCCGCACCCGGGGCCGGGTGGCAGGCGGGGNGGTTGTGTCCCCAGCTCGGGGACACAACCCGGGGGTCCCAGGGGGGACTCAGAGGGTGCCGTGGCCGCGGGAGCCCAGGGCAAACCAGCCCATCTTCTCCTGGGCCAGGTCCAGATCGCGGAGGCGAATTCCCACCTCCCCCAGCAGGATGTTCTCCCAAAATCCTTCCTCGCTCAGCACGCTCAGCCGCAGCTCCCGCTGCTCCAGGTCCCCCCGGGGGATCCCGTCGTACACCAGCTGTGGGACACGAGGGGACAAACGCTCAGCCACCGCCCTCGGGGACGCCCCAAACCCATCCCCGACCCGCCTACCATCTCGTTGTAGGTGGGGTTGCAGGTTTTTCGGGCCACTTTGGTTTTCCTCTTGGTGGTTTTTTGGGGGTCGGGCAGCAGGTAGGTCTTGACGTAGGGGTCGGGGTCGTTGCCGTCCTGCAGGGGTGGCTGTGGGGCATGGAGGGGACACTGCATGAGCACAGGGACAGGGACAGACCCCGACCCTGCTCCCGTGGGCGCCGTGCTCCTACCAGCCCTCGGATGTGCATCACCATGATGAAGAGCTTGTTGTTCTTGTAGGAGATGGAGAGTTTCACCTCCCCGCCGACCTTCCCCAGGGATCGAGCCCACGTGGCGTCTGGAGAGGGAACAGGAGGGATGGGATGGCACGGGACAGCCTCGGTGTCACCCCGTGCCCAAAATCACCCCACAAAATCACGCCCAAAATCACCTCCCAAAATCATCCCGCAAAATAACTCCCAAAATAAACCCACAAAATCACCCCACAAAATCACCCTCAAAATAAACCCCAAAAATAACCTCACAAAATCACCCTCAAAATAAACCCCCAAAATCACCCCACAAAATCACCCTCAAAATAAACCCCCAAAAATAACCCCACAAAATCACCCTCAAAATAAACCCCCGAAATAACCCCACAAAATCACCCCACCTCACCTGCCGGCTTTGGGGCCGGGTTGGTTCCAGCTGCCTTCTCATCCCGGGGCAGGGGGTGGAAGAAGGTGTAGACGAGGTCACACTGCAGGGCCAGGAGGTGACATTAATGGTGACAGCAGTGACAATATCCCCAAACCAGGCCACGCGCCCAAGCTCTACGAGGCGTGCTGTCCCCACCTCGCTGGTGGCCCTGGCGCTGTCCCCAACCCGTGTCCCCACCTCTGCCACCTCGGGGGCGGCGTGGATCAGGTGCCAGATGTAGCCGTTGAGCTCCTCCTTGCGCCGCTCGGCCACCGCCTCGCCCCGCGAGCGCCCGATGACAAACCTGCTGGGGAAGCTGCGGGGACAGACACTCAGGGGGGTCCCGGGGGGTCCTGGGGGGTCCCTGGAGGTCCGGAGGGGTTCGGGGGTACCTGGGCAGCAGCGAGGAGGGGAAGAGGAGGCGCAGCTTGTTGTGCAGCTCCTGGAACTCCTCGAAGGTGCGCTGCACGAAGGTCACCTCGGCCGGGTTGTCCCGCTGCACCTTCACCACGTAGATCTGCAGAGGGACACGGTGATGGGAACCTGGGGTGGCCTGAGGCCAGCCCTGAGCCTGTCCCCAGCTGTCCCCACTCACGTAGCCCTTGCTGGGGTTGAAGACCCTCTCATGGCGGCAGAGGAAGACGTCGCGGATCCGGCCGGACGTTTTGAGGGTGTGTGTGCGGGGGGCGAAGGACAGCGTGGGCCGCGCGTCCGAGCCTGTGAACTTCATCTGCGCCAGGTTGTGGATGAAGAAGTTGAGCTTGGTGGCCACGCTGCCCAGGCTGGACTCGATCAACCTGCAACGAGGCCACCGTGTGCTCAGTGCCACCACCCGAGGGTCCCTCCGTCTGCTTGTGTCACCCACCCGTGTCCCCTACCTGGTGAAGTAGGTGGTGGCATCGGCGTCCGAGTCCTGCGGCCTCAGCGCGTCGTAGACATATTTGAGGTCCTCCAGGTCGGAGAGCTCGGGGATGCCACAGGACAGCATCTGGCAGGGATGGGGACAGGGATGGGACAGGGATGGGACAAAGGGACCCCCGTGCCATGCTGGGGGTGGGAATTGTGCGTCCCCCCGGCTCTCACCAGCCCCAGCAGGTTGAGGAAGAGGTGGGTGTGCTTGCGGATCAGGTTGTAGGCCTGGCAGCACAGGTCCACGAAGTCGTGGAAGCGGCTGGAGGGCTTGTCCCCGCCGTTGATGACGTACGCCATGTCCGAGGTGAAGACGAACGGCGCCCGGTCCCTGCAGCAGGGGACAGGAGGGACAAAGGGAGCAGGGATGGGTCAGGACAAGGAGAGGGAGCGGTCACCCTTCACCTGGACATGGAGAGGGACAGGTCACCCACCACGGGGAGGAGAGGGACAGGTCACCCACCACTGGGAGAAGGAGAGGGAGAGGTCACTCATCACCAGGACATGGAGAGGGACAGGTCACTCATCACCAGGACAAGGAGAGAAGGAGGTCACCTCCCACCAGGACATGGAGAGGGAAAGGTCACCCACGACCAGGACAAGAAGACCCGGAGGTCACCCACCACCGGGATGACCGGGAGAGGTCACCCACCACCAGGACAAGAAGACCCAGAGGTCACCCACCACCGGGATGACCAGGAGAGGTCACCCACCACCAGGACAAGGACAGGGAGTGTCCCCCTCTGCAAGGAAGAGGGAAGGAAGTCCCAGGGGCCTCTCTCACCTCTTGATGTTGCCGAACATCTGGGCGTGGCCCAGGAAGCGGCCGAAATCGATGTGGAACATGTGGCCCGTGGTCTTGAGCATGATGTTGTCGTTGTGCCTGTCGCAGATGCCCAGCACGTAGGTGGCCACGCAGCAGCCAGCACAGGAGTAGATGAAGTTTTCCACAGCCTGTGAGGAGGGAGGAAGGGAGGGTGGAGAAAGGATGGATACGATGGGCATTGAGGGGTCTGGTGATGCCTTAGGATTTTAGCTTCTCTATTTTTCATGTATTTGTAATCCTGTAATTCTTTTTAGTGTATAACTGTGGGCTCCATACAGGGTGCTAAGCTGCTGTTCTCTCATTTTTAGACAAAACAATTCGTCTCTAAGCTCAGAACTCAGGGACACCTCACTGTCTCAGGCCCCAAAATATGTAAATAACAGTGAACTGGGGGAGCAAACTTGGAGTGATTGGCTTCATTACCTGAAGCTGTAATTGGAGGATTAAACCAGATATGCAAATGGACAAAACTTATAAAGTATGAAAACCCTGTGACCTTATAAAAAATAAAAATTCGTGACCTGCTGTCCATTTTGGGTGTAGCCCCTGGGTGGGCTGTGATTGCCCTAAATGCACCTGAAGGCCTTCAATGAATATAACTGCTTTTTATTCTCTCAACTTTGTCTAGCCTCTGTTTTAGTGAAGCCCGTCGAGGCCTCACTGGTCCCCGGAATGGGGGACACCAGGACTCTTCCTCACCTTCTCGTACTCATCCTCCTCGGGGTTGTGTTTCTGCAGCCAGTCTGCCAGCGGCCGGTCCTTGAAGGAGCCTGTCACACCGTGCTCCACCTGGATCTTCCGCAGGGTCTCGGCGTTGGGGATCATCTCCACCATGCCTGGCAGATGGGACAGCGGGGTGAGACCTTCCGACCCCAAACACTGACCCCATTTGCCACCAACCCATTGCTGGGACAGGCCAGGATGGGCTGGGCTGGTGGGATCAGAGCCCAGGATGTCCCCAGCCATCCCCAGCCCCACCCTGGTGACCTCTGGGGACACCCAGACTCGGGTTCACCTCGCCCACGGCCGGTGGAGAAGCAGCGGAAGATGACCATGCGCATGTCCAGCCCCTCCTGCACCCAGATCTTGTTCATGATGCGGATCATCTGCAGGGTCAGCATGTCCTGCCGCAGGTCATCGCCACACTGGGGGACGGGGAAGAGCCATCAGAGCCAGGGAAAGAGTCACCAGAGCCACCAGAGCCAGGGAAGAGCCAACAGAGCCAACAGAGCCAACAGAGCCAACAGAGCCATCAGAGCCACCAGAGCAGGAGAAAGAGCCACCAGAGCCATCAGAGCCATCAGAGCCACCAGAACAGGAGAAAGAGCCACCAGAGCCATCAGAGNAGCAGGGGAAAGAGCCATCAGAACCAGGAAAGAGCCACCAGAGCCAGGAAAGAGCTACCAGAGCCAGGAAAGAGCCCTCAGAGCCATCAGAGTGGGGGAAGAGCCATCAAAGCAAGGGAAAGACCCCTCGCCCCCCGGAGCAGAGGGAACTCAGGCGGCTGGGGCAGGATTTGGGCATTTCCGAGGGCGCCAGGCTCACCTTGAAGATGACCCGAATGTTCTCCCCGAGCGGATCCACGTTCTGGAAGGAAAGCTTCAGCGGGACGGCGTTGGAGTTGAAGTAGG
>VZRM01008414.1:0-122214 GCA_013397955.1 Grantiella picta
GATGAGAGAGGCAGGTAAGGTAAGGCAAGGCAGCCGGGCAGCGCAGGACGGTGGCTGTGCGCCTCTGTGCCCCCGCCATTTTCTGCCGATAAAGCTTTTCCCCCTGCTTTCCAGCAGGACAGGTAGCAAGGGGGACTCACACAGGTGTCCCATGTGAACAAAACGTAACTTATCAAAACCTAAGTTACAGCTTAAGGGCGGTGGGCTTCGGATAATGAGTGATCCCGTCCTGCGTGTTTAACCTCGGCGTGATCTTTGCTGGGAGGAGCAACAACTTAAAACATGACTTCGTATTTCTTCTCTTTCTTTCGCTGCAAATACCTTTATGTTTATACGGGAGAGCATAATTAGCTCGCTGATTTTCTGTGAGTAGGGTTATAAACAAACCCTCTGCCCCAGCTGTGCGCGGGGATTGTCACCCTGTGTGTGAGAGGTTGATACAAAGGTGACATGGGGAGGAAGGGCTGGTGACGCTGGGTCACGGTTAATCAGCATTTCGATGGAAATATCCCAGACGTGTGAGATCCTGGGAGTGGGAGCCCCAGCCAAAAGAGCAGTGAGATCACATTCTGGATGTACAGGTGAGATTAGTTACGCGGCTGAGCTGACCACTGAATCTTTAAAAATGAGAAATTATTTGACTTACTAGGACGGATAAATGAGTGGAGGATCTAGAGAGTTACAGGGCAACTTTGTGGTGTTAAAAAGTAAGCCAAGCAAAACCTTATGTGATATTAAATCTATTTTTCCCTTTGATCTGAAAGTTTCTCCATAGCTTTCAGTCGCCTCCATCCCCACAGCTCGTACAAGGGAAATAGTAGCAAGCTTATTTAATGGAAAGTGTTCAGAATATTTCTACAGCAGTTATGTAGTAGAAATAAATACAGGATCTTGAATGCCTTAATTGAAAATGTCTTATTTTTAAAGTAATTATTTAATAAATAAGTATTGGCACTTTTGTTGAAGTACCAGTTGCGGCAAATAGGGTGTGAACAACCTTTCAGAAAGGCTTTTTACCAAATTTTGCTGAGTACAAAGAAATTACACCATTGTATTTTGATCTGCATTATAATTTCATTGCCAGCTGGAAACATGGCAGAGGTCAGCTGCAACCCTGTTTTCAGTTATCAGTCATTTAAATTCACATCATTACATTTACTGTAATGCCAAGTACAGCTGTGGTTGTGAATGGTGTTTTGATGTGAACCTACCTGACAGTACAGAAGATGTAGAGACAAATAAAAAATACTAGATAATACTTTGTTACAATAACCATTAACGCTTATACCACACATCTGAATACACTTAATATTTGAGGGAAGCAGTTTCTGCACATTCTAATCTAAAGAATAAACTCTTTTGAACCAGACTATATAGGTGTTTTCTGAGTGTGGCAGGGCCTTTGCAGAATGTTCTGTCACCACAGGTAACAGTAATAAAGTTCTCTGGTAAAAAACTTTTTTTTTTCCCTAATGAGCGTTTTTTTTCTTTAATCTCAATCATTGCATAACAGCTGTTTTTACAGCCTTAACATGCTTCTGCATCTTTGCATATGGTAGGTTCTTTTACTAGAAAACAAAGCAAGCCTCACCAGTCTGCCCTTGTTCGTGTTAGTACAGGTCAGCCCCAGCGGCCTGTAATGCCTTTGGTTTATTTCCATCTTAGGAGAAACAGTACAAAGGGCAATGGTGAAAAATCCTTGAGCCCTCTGGTAGTGCTGCCATGACAGATTGTACACAACCTGCTCAAAGGTAAAGGTCTTGCTACCAAATTCACAGTAAAGAAGGGAGAAATGGGCAGTGCATTTCACTCACCTTTAATCAGTGTGGTGCGAGTAAGGAATGTGCCCATGCTACATCCAGGATGAGTTCTGGACCTCACTTTCAGAGGTCCAGCCTTTGAGTGGGCCAGTACTTCTGAAGAATGCTGCAAACACTACCTTTGTTTTGTGAAATAGTTGTAACTTGCTTTGGGAGGCTGAGACAAGGCTAAAAAAGATCTACGGTATAGGATCCTCTTCTTCCTCTTCTTCCCTGTGGCTTAGCTACTTTCCCGTTGTTGAGGAAGTTGGGAGGGAGCTCTGTTCCAAAACATGCTCTTAGGAAATAAGAATAATCTTTTCCAGAGATATCTCTGGCCTTGTTCTTACCTTTGAAGGCTTTGTAGTTGTTAAAATAAAAGAAAGATTTACAGTAGTAGGCTCCTTCATTGTACATTTCCTTGGTATCTTGTAGGTAATCTTGCAAACACCTCTTGCTTTGTTTTATGTCTAGCTAGCTGTTTATTGGTGCAGGCCTTTTGGTGTGTCTGAACTTGTTTGGGGTTTTCTTCACCCTTCCTTTTGGAAGTGTGTGGGCTGGTTTACATTAGCACTGTATCCATCCTGTATGAATCATTATGAACTAAAACTTCACACCTAGAGAAGAAGCCGCCACCTGTCTTTTTGTTTCCTCCTATTAAAGGAGGGTCTTTCCAAAGTCTGAGTAAGTGTGGGAGGTGTGATGGGTGCAGTGCTCTTTGCCACTCTGGACCTGGAGAAGTCACACTCACCATTTACCACTCAGTGTATTATTAAGTCAGTTCTCCACCTTACAGCAGAAGTGACAGAAGTTCAAAAACATTATTCACTTCCTTCATTGCTATCACAAGGGCAGCTGTTGCACAGATGGGACACATGTGGTCTTTTATCAGTACATTGTCTAATCCTGCTCAATATTAGATTATGTGGTACAGGCTACCTCAGCTCAGTTACAGCAGGGACTAAGGAATAGTTTTAATCTTCCATGCAGAGTATTTAACTGACTACATAAATTTTATTTTCCTTCTTTCCTCTGAAGTGCAAGGTTTTAATCAATTCTAAACTCCTCAGATAGGTTGCTTTTCTGCTCCAGTGTGGTAAATTCTCTATTTCCAGCCAAAATATACACATTGTTGTTGCTTATAGAGATCTCCCTTTCCATCCCTTTGTCATTGTGTAACCCTATAGCAGAGTGAACAATGAGAGCTGTACTCTGAAAGTTCAGCCGTGTCCACAGGCCTTCCCCTTGTGCATTCTTCCTCTTCCTTGTGTGAACTCATTGCGTGTTTTACAGCTGTCACTGGGACTCTGCTCAGTGCCCAGAGAGGCTGACGTGCACATCTTGGCACTCCTGCTTGCTCACATGCTCCCTCGGACTGTCTTTTATTAACACCCCCAACCCAGTTATTCATGCAGTCTGTGACTTGAGATAAATTTCACCTCCCTATGGAGGGGATGCTCTGGGAAGCATAAGCAGTTATCTGGAGACCAAGAGTGAGAGATCACAGCCCTAGTAGCAGACTTTCTTATTTCTTACTAGGATCCACATTCTGCTTTTTAGAATTAGGGTACACTGTGTTTAATTTTACACTATTAATTTTCAGATTGAATTTTGGGGAAATCTGTTACAGTCGTCCCCATGTAATCACTTTTTCCCTCTGTCTAGGGGGTGGCTTCAGTAGTTAAAAACACACACACAAAAATGAATCTTTCCCTGTGGAACTCTATACCTGGACAAAACAGCTGTGAAGGTGAACATCTGTGTCAAAATACGTACCACAGAGATAGTGGAGATGTTCTGAGAGGTGGTGCAGGCTAGGATGTGAAGACAACAGCATTTTTCCGTGCAGTTTTATGTATCCTGGGGGAATTATGGGAACAGTTGAGATGATAGAAGTACAAAGCATGTCTTTAAAGAAAGGTGTGGGAGAGAAACTTCAGGAAGAATCTTTCTGTGAAGCAAGCAGAGTGAGACCTTCTCTCTTCCTCATGAGTATTGCCAAAAGGATGGTGCTAGCTTTCCCACTCCAAGGGAGATTGAGTTCATGCAAAGAGAGAGATCATGGATACATTCCTTGTGAGTGATGTGGACAGAAGGCACCAGTGTGCAGTTCTGTGTGTGGCTTGCTCTAAACTCTGCAGGTTGGGAGTAGCAGCACAGAAGTATGAGAGTGTGTAGAGGAGATGTTGATAACAAGGAAGTCAGCTTAAACTGTGGCCCACTGAGTTACCACAGGGAGCACATGAAGGATGGTCATGAGGACTGGACTGACAAAATAGGTCTTTCCTAGAAGTATCTCAGCTGAGACAGTCCCATTCTGGAAAAGCCTTTCGGAAGGAGAAAGATGATGTCATCCTGGGACAGTGGTGGCAGTGTTCCCCTCCTTCATCTTTGCTTTCGGGATATGATCTGCTGATTCAGGTCATTTCGGGCTCAGTCAGGAACCAGGGTTCGTTCTCATATAGTCTCTAGGGCTTGCTTCTGAGGCAGACTTTCCTTGGCTTCTGCTGTGGTTTAACAGTTAGCTTTGCTTTTGGTTTTACCCTTCATTGATGCTTTTTCTTCATTAGAGCTCCCATAAAAACCAGAGGCTTAATTGTAAAGAATCTGGGAGAAATTTTTTTCTGCTTTCTCTGTGATAGAAAGAATGTTTTGGATGGGGTAAGATTGAATTCAGATGAGTTCTGGAAGGCTACGGTATCTGTGATCCCCGTGTGCTGTATTCATTAGTAATTTTGTGTTCTGGCCATTACAGAATAAAGGAACAGGCTGATATCTGATATATTTCCAATTTGCTTTTCTCTCTGAAATTAGTTGTGCATTAGCCAGACATGCGAAGACAAACCTTTTTCTTACTCAGTTGGATTACATCTAGCATAAAAGCAGCAAAGTCACAATCACTCATTTGGAAGTGAACTCTCTCATTTTTTAAAAACTATTTTTAGATGATAGTTTCTTCCTCTGGCACAGAATGTTTTTTTGTATTTCGCTCAATTATATAACATCTCACTTAAGTTTTGGAAAGTTCGTTTTGACATGCTTGATTATCACATCTTTTCAGTTCTTAAATTTACGTAGATTTTTAAAAAAGCAGCTAGACTTCATTACTTCCTGCTTCTATTTACGCCTTTGTCCCTTTTGTTATTGTTGCCGTAATCACATACTGACGTGAAGTAAGTCTTTTGAATGTGTTTGAAAGAAGGGAGAGGGTCAGAGTGCTCTAAATGATGTGGATTCTCTCACCTGGGAATGTGCTGGGCTGCTTAGTGCTGTTGGGCACTGCCGTGGGTTGGCAGCCAGGCCCCATCTGGTGACTCACCTCCTTCCCCACAGTAGGATGGGGAGAGGATAGGAGGGCAGGCATTCAGACGATGCCTTCCATGGTGAGCCCGAATAATGCCAGAATAATGCCAGCCTAAAGCACGATTCTGAGAATGCCAATCAGAACTGTACTAGGCTATCCGATTAATGGATTTACAGGCTTTCCTGTGGTGTTGCTCATTTATGACAAGTGAGACTCTTCTAAAGAATTCAGACACAATTCGTTTATTCTTACCAGAGGTATGTTTCAAGAGAAGCTCTTAATTTATGTATAAAAGGTAGTAATACAGTAATAAAGATCTGTTGGTATAAATCAAGGTGTGCTGAGAAGTTTTCTTTGTTCTAAATTTAAGTTGTATTTTTTAAGGATTTTAGGGAAAGAATAATTCTATACTTTGCTTTGTGTTGGGTGCTTTTTTTCCTTCTATTTTTAAATACACATTTATGTTCCAAAGACAAAAGATTAAGAGGACTAAATGCATGAACAGGTTTAAAAGTTTTCATAGAACTCTACTGCTGAAGAGATTATTTGCTTGGCTGTTGCTTGTTAAAGCAGGATTTCTCTGTATTCTGGTCCTAACCCTTGATGGCTTGGTGTACTTCATATATATCTTTGTTTACTACTACTGTGCAGTGTTTCTGAACCTCTCCCAACACTTCAACATGTCTGAGATTTTGGAAACTCAGAAATGTCTCTTGGGAGATTGTTGAACTGAACACAATCATATACTCAGAAAAAAAAATCATAATATACTTTCCTTTCTTACTTTCCTATATTTAAGTTCTTGTTACCCAAAATGCATTTCCACATTGGGTCCATACCCTGGAATTAGCTGCTCAAGCTCCTTGCCACTTACCCAGATTATTCATCCCAACTTCACAAGCCTCACAAGTGTACAAATCTGTGGTGATGAAAATGGCATTTGAGAGTAGGTAGATGGTCATGCAAAGCAGTCGGGTCAGTGACTTTCTGCTGCTCGTTGTACTTTTCTGAATCTCCCTCAGTATTTCGTTCTCTGCTTGATATTCTGTTTCTGAGGACTGAGTGGATTATTCAGACGGCTTCTTACTTGAGCTGCAGACAAGACCTGTCATTTTACTGACTCCCAGGCATGCCTCCTTCCATGAACACCCAATTCTTTCTCCTGCTGCTTCACTTTCCCTCTGTGCCTCCCTCACGGCCCTGCTGCACCTTAACTCACTTTCAGTGTAATATCACCCCATCTTATATTATCCAGCCTCCTACCAAATTCACTTTATTTTCCAAACCATCTTTGTAAGACTTTTTTGCTGTTTCTCATTCTTCACTAATATTTCCAGCACCACCCTGTTTACTCTTACTTGCAGATGACATTAATTCAGTTTAGTTGCCTTTTTATAGGTGTTGAAGTTGGGTAAGATGGGCCTCACTAGTTAATGCCTCTGCACAGCTTAGTACCATCTTGGCTTACTGTATTGTGTCATTGTGTATGTCTGACTGTAAGTTAATTAAATTTGAAATTAAGTATTCCTGAGACACTTGTAGCTTTTACTTAAATGGAATGTGTTGTGTAGTTACCACATCCAGTCTCCATCCATGGACGTTTTCAAGACCCAGCTATGCAAAAAGTCCTCAACAAGCTTGACTCTACTGTGAGCGTGAGACTGGGCTAGGGATCAGCCATCCAGCCTGAGTCATTTCACAGTTCTAGAGCACTCATCAACCACACACCACTCGTGATCCTTCAGATTCACCCCTCCTCATCCTTCATGTCTCAGGGTTTGCTTCTCTGTTTAAATAACTTGGAACACTGGATTAGCTCTAGTTTCATAGTTTTTTTTTTAAGCAGAGGTTGTGTTTCCAAACATACCTCTTATTTACACTGACAGCTGTATCTTTATCAATTGGTAGGTTCTTTGTAAAGAGCTGATTTGGTCTTCTTTGAAGATGAGGGTAAGAATTTTATTTGTAAGCTGGTCTGGTTTTCCGTGGTGTCTGACAGGAGGGCATGTTACTATGATTAATTTATAAAAGAAAACGGTGTTCTGAAATGGCTGCAGGGTGTGGCTTCCATGAAATGTGAACAAGTTGGAACTAAAATAAGCTATATCTAATATTTCAATTCCCATCTGAGGTCTTGCCTTCTTAACTATAAATAATGTACAGCTCCCTTTTACATACACTTCTGGACACTAGTCCTCAATGTAGTTCATATATGTCTCTATTCCTTTTTACCTTACTTTCTCCTCTGCCTTATAGCTGCTGCATTAGAATATTTGAAGGTGCGGGATGATGATCCATACATTTTTTACTGGTTTCTGGTACGGGGGGGGGCTGCATAAGCTTTTCTTGTTTCTCTGTTCAGTGAAGACAGATTGAAATATCTTGACTTTAATACCTACTACGCATTTTCCAAAACAGTGTTACTAAATTTTAATGTCTACAATAGGTAAAAAAATCGTTTCCATATTCATTGCAGTACAACAATAAAAGCTTTTCTTTCATTCCCTCTGTGGTTTTGCTTCAGAGAGATAAAATCACTAGTGCATTTGTGGTTTTATATGAATGAAATGTCTCTTCTCAATTACTGTTTCAAAACAAGCCTTCTAATTCCCATTGTCCTAAACTAAAAAATGAATTACTTGTCACTAGAAACCTCGCAATCTCACCTCACTTTTGATTAAAATAAATTATTTCAGAGTTTTACTAGTTTCTGAAACTATTTTTTATATCACTACTGTAGTGTATAATTCATGCATGCGGAATAGGATGGTAAGCAGAGCTAACATTATGCTGTGCCCACCAAAATATGTTCATAAATTTCACTGGGGGTCAGGAAGGTTGGATGATGGAACCAGTGGTCTGGGAAATGAAATCCCTGGCTTCCAGTGCCCGGTCTGCCATTCCCTGTCTCGTGTCTGATTAAATTAAAAAAAAAAAAAGCAGTCTCATTTATTATTGTCTGTGGAAAGAAATATTATTACCCACTTCTGTGAAGTGTTTATATGGTACCTTACTTTTCACTCCAAGATTTTATAAGTATTAGTAGTTTTACATTCTCAGTCTGCTTAGGAAATCCCAAGGATCCCTAACCAGTAGCATGTGGTGTTTTCAGGCTTTAATTCGGAAAAGTTGATAGAAATGAACCTCCCAAATCTGTCCTTCACTGTGCTACAGGAATTTGTGGGTATACTGCTATTGTTGGTGTTATTTGGACTCCAAGAGCATGAAATTATTTGGATTTTGTTACTGTTTTTGGAGGGGGGGGATTCTTTTGTTTGTTGGTTTGTTTTAGCATAACATGTAAACTCATTCTGTTAAACTGCAATGTTATTTTATTTTAGCTGGCTGAGAGACCTCACTGAAAGGTATTAAGGGCTTTCTTTTAAATCTCTGCCCATGTAATCATATTTTCAGTTGTTGAAAGGCCATAGTGTAATTTTGTTACATTAGGCCTGGAAGAGTCTCGTATTCCCATTGTCTGTGGGGAGTGTGGAGGAGGAAGATTTAATAGTTTCAAAGTGCATGATTCAGACTGGTGGGAGAAATAGCTCTGTCCCATGTGTAAGGATTAGAAACCCGAAATCAGCGCGGATAGAAATTAAGCTACAATGTGTAAGGCCTGCTGGGATTTTGAAGGGCTGGGATGTTCCCATCTGCCTTCATTCTGCCTATGGCTGAGAAGTGGGCTTAGCAGACGGAATGGTTGATTCTCACAGTTTCCATATTTTTTGTTGGCAGTTCAAAATGGTCCATTGATAGTCACATAGCTGAGGATGTAAAACAAATCCTGGGTTTCCCTTGGCTGATTGTGCTGCATTTGTATCTCAGGCAGTGTATAGTTCTGGGATATGGAATAGCAGAGGAACTGTTGAGTCGGTAATGCTGCGAAAATGTGCGTGAGTTGTGCAGAGAGATGTTTATGTTTAAATGTAATGGTTTTGCCTAGAGACATCTGGTTTATACTGTCCTTGAATTCTTTTCCAGATCTCTGTCTTGTTTTCTGATTTTGTAATGTAATGGAACATTTGCTATTAATTAGAAAAGCCCCTAATGTCCTTACTTAAGAAAAGCAGCTAACTCAAATCTCAGGAAACTCAAGTGTATTAGTTGAAAGCAGACCATTTGCAGACCGAGTCCCCGCAGTCTGGCATCACAACATTTGGGAAAAGTTGGGGGTGACTTACAAGGGAAGCACACGTAAGCCCTACAACTGCACATGTCCCTAGTTTCACAGCCTGATATCATATGAAAGGGAGGGGAAGGCAGAGTTGATGATTGCAGAGTATGGCTGGTATGTAGCACTGAATTATACAGTCAGCTCTGAGCTTCAGCTGGAAGTACTTGGAAGGAGGGCTGCAGAATTGGTGATACAAACCTTTTCTCACCAAGAGGCTTTGGATCGCTGTGGCTCAAAAACATGGCTAGTCACAAGATAAGAGCATCTCTGCTCTGTTTTCTAACAGCAGCCCAAACTGGGGTTTACTCTCATCTGAGTGAAAGACGGAAAGATTAGAAAGATGAGGGTGCCTGTGGTATCCCACATATTGTAGTTTTGCAGACTTACTCTGAATCTCATGCTTTTGCTGGGCAGTGGAACTGACCTCAGCAAAATATCTTAGCCAGGTTAATACAAATCCAGTTTTGACCCACAGCACCTGAGGAGATTGTGTAATGTTCTGCTGGTTTCTGGTTTCCGTGGGGACTGCTTCAGTCACGTTACACATACATAAATGGAACTTGAATGGAGGTTTTTAGCGTGCATGAACTGTGCATGATCAGAACTCAGAGAAGCAGATTATAAATTTCTCTGGTTCTCTGTTGAGACTAGGCAAATGGGAAATCTTGGTAACAGGATTAAAGAGCACTACAAATTACATTTACAGAAATACTCTGCTTGAATTATTTGAGAAGATAAATGTGAGAATCTCATAGAGCTGGTGCACACAATCTCTGGAAACATTTCTTCCCTTCCTGCCTCTCATCTCCCTTCCTTCAAGAAATACCAACACTTAAATTTGACTGGATGTGGATATGTGTTATATTAGGAACATGAAAAATTACACTAAAACTTACATAGCCTAGGCAGCTAAACCACACTATACAGGCAATTAGATGTTTGTGATTACAATTTCATTGAGGTGGAAGGGAGCAGTAGGACTGAGACTTGTTTTATCTCCACTGTGGAAGTTTCATAGAATAAGTTTTTATAAGCGTTTTGTCTCAGACCAGGATTTAGCTCCTTCAAAGCATGCCCTGGGAGAGGTTGACATGTTTTTACCCTTAAAATATACAGTGTATATCAGTATATTTTTATTCGGATTGGCACAGGCTTTCAGCGATACTGTCTGGCTCTGGAATCTTAGAACAAGACAAGAAAATAAATTACTTTGCTGCATTTTCGGGACCAAATCCAATTTAACTTTTTTCTTTGTTACAGTGGACATTTGGATTCCTGCTGATTAGATTGCTTTGCAGTGATGTTAGCACAGCCAAATTGGCAGGAAGATATCCCATTGTGTGACTCAAGAAAGAGCAAATTCATGGTGGCATCTGTAGCTCTTTTACCCTCCCATTTGTTGAGACTGCAGGAGTATTTTGCAGAGTGCTTTGAGAATTGCTCAGTGGGTGACACTGAGCGATGTCTGCCTCAGGTCATGAGGCAGGGAGGGATTCTTCCTTCAGAAGAAAACTTTGCTTGCTTTTAGTTTGTTCCCCAGCACTAACTCACTCAAAACTTTCCACGTCTGTGTGGCTAGGAGAGCCCCAAACTCAATCCTAGGTTCACTTAGGGAGTAAACATTCGAATAAACAGTTAAGCATATGTTACGGAATCGGCTGTGCTATGCCAAGGGTTTGTTCTGTGAGTCCCAGGTTCTGCAGATTTCCTCCAGCGTGGAAGTAGTAGGGCCTCTGGTGAGATTAGAGGAAGAGTAAACAAAGTAGTGATGGGGAAGGTCTGTTGCTAGGACAGCAAGCCTTGTACCAAGCACAGAACACTCTTCCGTGGCTGCTCCCAGGAGTTCGGGGAGAGCAGGAAGAGGGATGCTTTTGGCCGATCCAGAGTCAGGTTTGCAGGTACTGAGGGGTTGCTGCTTCTGCCCAAGTAGCCACTTTCATTTTTGCTGCCTGTACTTCACTGGGAACTGTACAACTTGTTTCAAGCTTGGCTATTTTGTAATAACAGTTTTGTGTAAAATGCAGTCTGGGTCCATCTAATGACAAATTTAACTTCTGAGACTTGGGTGAGATGCCTGAGGCAAGTAGCTGTGTGTGAAAGGAAGGCATCAATACCTTCTTGTGTCGGTTCTTCGAACAGATGAAATACTTTGTTACTTGAAAATGGACTGAGACAGCTGGGGAGTGTGGTTGGGAAGAGGAGGAGCACGCACCTTATTGCAGTGTAAAAATATCCTTGTGACAGCAACCGTTGTTAATTTTCTACAACTATCACTTCTTTTTAAAAGCTGGTTTGTTGCAACAGGTTTTTAAGGTTTGTTTTTCAGTATATATTCCCAAATACTCCAGTACGTGGAGCAGTTAGGTAAGCAGTCATGGAGCATTTAAGCTAAGCAAAATCATAGAGAATTCTGCTATTTTGAACAGGTTAAAAACCTCATAGCAAATCAAACACAAAACCATGAAGAAATAGCAGGTTACTTTGTAAAGTGGCTGCTTTTTTCTAGCATTAACATGTTTTAAACTTGACCCTTGCTGTTGTAAATCTGATCCCCGTCACCAAGTCTCTTTTAAAATATCTGTTCATCGACCTTAATTTCTAGAAAGAGTCTTTGAGCTTTTATGTTCTCCGGGGCTTAGGTATCTGTGGCAGCTGAGTGTGCTGCTGCATACTCAGCGTTGCAGCTGAAAGAGTCAGGAATGGTGACTGCAAGCAGAGACGGTATTAATTGCTCCCTGCACTTAGTTAAATAGCTGCGTCCATGCATAACAGCAGGAGGGAGAGGGTTAATGAGGGGCTAATTCCATCCTCAGAACGAGCACAGGGCTGAATGGAAGCAGCTGCTGCGCTGCAGGCTCTAGGCTGCACACAGGGAGTTGCTGGCAGCTTTGGTGAAGGGAGGGAACAGGAGAGCAATGGTATGTGGGGAAGGGAGTAAACAATCCAGAAAAGAAAGAACATGTAAATGTATTCTGTGCCGGGACCCCGCAGAGAGGAGAAATCACAGCAGGCAGGAGTGAAGGAAGGGAGAGTTCAGGCTGGAATTGCAGACAGGCGGAGCGGGTGCAGCCACCTGCGTGCCCTTGACCTCCCTCTGTGAACATCAAGGCTTACAACTAAGTCAACATGGCACAGTGTAGGTGTACCTAGGATATTGAAACAGCATAGCTGTGTAAATGCATGCTTGGCTGAGCTAGTGGGCTCTGTTGGAAGGTGTGGGGATGCTGCTCGGGATCAGTACTGGATATACATGGCAGTGATTCACCATGACTGCGTGCTGCTGATGGTATTTGTCAAAATGTGAATATGAAAGTAGGACTTTGGTTCACAGTCACTCACAGAGTCAAGTTATCCACAGCTCTGTAGATTATAAATAATTTGGTTAATTGCCATCTCTGGGACGTGCCACAATGTCATCACTTGAAAGTTGCCTTCTTTCCTACACCCTTGTTGTGTGCACAGATATGTATTGTGTTCCTGCTTACATGCCAGCAGCTGTAATACACAGCATTCATACACAGTAAATCCCCAGGAATGCTTTAGCTAAAGACAGAGCCTGCCTACTTCATGGAGGGAAAACTGCTGATGCCCTTTCCACTGCTTTCTCCTAAAATCAAGCATTTTTCCCTGCAGTTGACACAGTTGTCTGAGGTGGGGGTGGCAAGGAGGACAGGCAGCTTTGAAATTCTCAGCGCAGAGAACCATGGAATATACCCAGGAGAAATACTTGAGAACACAAGGATTGCTTACGTGCAGGCTAGATTATGATTATAGTGGAGGCCAGTGATGCTATATATACATAGATTTAGGTTGCTGACAGCAAAATATCAGCCTGGCCAGCTGTGCAGCCAGGCACTGTCCACTGGGTTTTGATGTCCAGAACTGTAAAACCAAAGGGGTCCCAGGAAAGGCACCAGGGAGGATCAAAAGTGGAAGAGCTACTCCTGTTAGAGAGATTAAGGCATGTCAGCCTCAGATGATAAGGGAGAAAAAGGGCCATGTGTTATGAGAGAGCATTATAAATTCACGAGTGATATGAAGAAGATCAAAAGGGACAAAAGTTATCCTCGAGGTACAGAACATGCAAAGTAACACCAGGGAAGCTTTGCAAATGTGTACCCAGTTCTTATGCCTTTTCTTCAGCTGCTGTGATTTGCCACTCTCAGAGGCAGGATGCTGGGCTGTCAGCCTCTGGTCTGGTCTGAGATGGCTTTTCTTTGGTATGCTCTTTGAACCAGGAATCTTGCTTTAAGATTAAGGGAACATTTTTTTTTTCTTTTTCACTAATGTTTCTTCAGTTATATTAGAGTGATTACTGTTTTGTTCCTAAAATTACATTAATTATTATAATCTTTGATGTGTCAAGATTTTAGAGCCCACAGAAACATTAGTTGAGAATGTAAATGAAATTAAACGGAAAAAAACCCCAATGCACCAGTGTAACTCTTCATCTGAACTGCGAAGTATCCTGTTACACAGATGTTGAAGCCATGAAAAATGAAAAAAGTAACTTGCACTTTCATTCTCCCAGATCATGTGGGTGATGTGCCACATGCTGTATAAAGATTCAAACAAGAATGCTGTATGAATGAGGTACATTTTTTATGAAGAGTTAACACAGAATAGCTTTAACTTTGGAATCAGCAAATTTTTTTGCCTATATAGTGTTCAAGGGTTAAAAATAAGCCATGTGTTAAATGGAATTATATGCAGTGTTGATCCTTTTCTGTCAGGACAATTAACATGAGTAAAGTATTTGCCCTACTTTAAACAGATAAGGAGGTACAGTGTTGTGTTCCTCTTAAGATTAATGTTTCTGTATCGGCAGTAGAGAGCACAAGATTTATTTGTTGAGCCTTATGTAGATTTACAGCTCTGTCAGTTATTGCTTGAAAGCTCTTTATATGCCACGTTTACAGTGAGTCTTTTTGTGTGTGTGAGTGTTAGTGAAAGTGGTCGTAAGAGTGATGCAGACATTTTAGAGTGTTAAGTGAAATGTGTGACACATATAGAGCCTTTAAATTATAAATTTTGTCTTGTCATGACCCCTGATTTCCTTTCTTCATATGTGCATATGTGGGCATGCATTTGTGTGATATAAACATAAAAAATGTATTTCATCAAAATGCTGTAGAAGCAACTTTCTGTGCTGTCCTGACTTCCTTAGAGAATTAGTAATGTTTTTTCTGTTACTATTTGATGATTTAAAGCAAGGGAAATTACACTCAACGGGAGAACGACAGTCTCTCAGGGGATGTGCACTTTCCATGGAACATGCTCTGCACTCATAAATATCTGTGCAACTCCTGTTTATTTCATAGGATTGCATGGGTGAAATACAGGATTGAATTTCACATTCAGAATCCATGATAAGGAGTGAATCTGCCTTGGGCTTGGTAGAGACAGACACATAATGGTGGAAGTACTATGTGAATTAATCTCAAAATGTTAGAGCAATTGCTATTTTTCTGTTTGACTGAAGCTTTCAAGTTTGATAATTACAGGCATCTGTAATTTCAGTAACTGCAATTAAATTTTGAGCATGTGAATATACAAGTAAAGATTAATTGTCTGGTAGGCACATTTGAATCTTCACTTCTATTCTTTTTTCAGAAAAATTGCAAAGAAAAGGTCATATAAAATGGGTAGTCTTAACCAAAATACGAAGTAGTGTGGTTAGAAAATAGCTTTTCATTTGCAGAAGTTTTTAGCATTTAAGAAAATTGTTGTTCACTTCCTCCTGATGAACAAGAGAATATTTTTTATACCAGTTGAAAAAGAAAATAGAGACATCCCACTTCAAGAAAAACTGAAGTTCATCTGTCAAGCCCCTGCATCTGAACTTACAATAAAGAAAAAGGAAAGTGAAGTCATTGTGGGAGGAGAGGTTAAGAGAAAAACATTTAATCTTGTACCTGGGTTTTCCAGACACCTTTTTCTTCCCATGAGTTTTGCAGACAGTTTTGATCTGGGCTGAAATTCTAACCACTGCATTCATGAGCACTTGGAGTAGCTTCAGGTTCATAATTACTGTCTGTGCCTCTGAACTACTTTTGATCCCATCTTAACAAATTGCTGTCACCAGTTGACTCAAATGCTTGAGCCTGGTTTTGTCGTGCTACAGACACTTGATTCCCTGCAAATTTTACAGCTACTTACTTTTACATTTGGAGAAGCATGCTAAATAAATTGCCGAAAAAGTATGAAGCCACTTGATCAAAATGCTGTGCCTGATAGTACAGACAGAGATAACCATGTTGGGTTATTAGTCCAGTGCCTGACTAAAAAAAATACGTTTCTCCTCAATGGAATAATATATTGAGGTGTTACTGAAATACTGAAAAACTTGTCTATATAAATACTTACTCAGTAAGCACGTTGAGAATTGCCAGCTGTCCAGATTAGTCTGTGTTGGTGCAGCTGATAATAAACATTTATTAATGTTTATTTTCGCCTTCTTGGTGTGTGCACTGGGGGTTCTACTGCTTAAAATGTAAGCCATATGACTGGAAAAGAACAATATATTCATGCAGTTGGGGTTTTTTTAACAGCTCCTGGTTCATGAATTGCATATCTTTGTGCTGTCTGCTTCCGCTCAAAGGTAGTTTTTGTCAGAATGGAGCTTGAGGCATCATGCAGAAAACTTGCATAAGGTTTTCTGGTGGCTAGCACCAGATATGAGCATTCAAATAACTGGTATCAGTTGGAGGATGAAACTGATATGGTGGAGGGCATTTTCAGTTTCTTGGTTCTCTGACATTCCTTTTATCTTGCAGAAAAAAAACCCTCTAGTGGTTTTCGCTAATGCAAATTGTGGTTTTTTTTGTTTTTTCCAGACAGAAGAAGAGGTTTTAAGTGGAATTTTTCAGTAAGAGATTTTTTTCAAAAGAGTTATGCCATACAGAGCAAGAACTTACTTGAATAGGGCTATGGACTGTATTTAGAAAGGGGGGGAGTTGTTAGGATAGAGTGTAGCAATTGTTCTTGAGACTTTCTTTATTCAGCATACTTTCATTGAGAATCAAGTTTACCTCTTTATACAAATATAAAAAAACAGACTGTTGTACTAAAATCCAGATAAGCAGATGCTTTTTTTAGCTTTTTCTGTTGTAAACAAACTCCTCTAGCAGTGTCATAGTAACTGTTGATGTACTCACTTCTTTGTGACATACTCACTGTTAGAGCTTATTCATCACAGAGCCTTATCAGAGCTGTATTTTGCAACAGTAATTGTTTTCTATCCAATTTGTTAAAATTATAATTTGAGTCATAATGTTCAGTGCGGTGGAAAACCTCAGCAGGAAATAATGCTAACTGCTCCTGCAGTTTGCCATCCATTTGCAAAGCTTTCAGTAAAATTAGTCATCTTTTCCTTGGTGTATTGACCAGGTAATAAGAAATAGGAGGCAGTGAAAAATGCAGGAGTTGTGATTGAAAATGCCAGAATGTACTGGGTGTTTCTTATGAGAGAAATACTCAAAGATAACTCACATGAAGGTTTATTGCATGGTGTTAGAGGGAAATTGTGGAAACTTCTGCAGCAGCTGAAGTTATAGTATCATAGATAATTTTCCCACCTAGGATTTGTATTAAGTCTGAAGAAATTAACTGTCCTTGGAGAAATTGTGCATCCAGTTTTGAACTGGTTGGCTTGTGAACATTACTGGGCAAAAGAACTGACTTCTGCCTAAAATGGCAAGTTCTGGTCTAAGAGACAGTTGCTTGTTCTGAGAATTGACATGCAACAGTGAGACAGTGACCTGGGAATACAGCATGGACTAGTCTTGAGATTTATAGCCAGGAGTTGGTTGGTACTAAAACCCTGTTAAACATGAGTGTTGTTTAGAGTATGTTTTCTTTCTGAAACCATTTTAAAACCCACTACCTCATTGTGATCTGGGAGGTCACTGGAGACCTCAACTTCTGCACTTGTTCACCCTGAAGAATCTCAGACTGGGGTGCAGTTAGGGATGAAGGAGCTCCTGGGAGGAGTGGCCATCAGAAGCCCTGTGAAGAGGGAATGGCTGGTGGCTGAAGCTTAAAGGAGCAGGGAAAGGGATATGAAGGTCTCAGAGGTGCAGCAAACCTTGGGAAGGTAAAATAATTAAGAACTGTACTGAATGTGTTTTGTTAAACAAGCACATGTTCATCCAGGGAATTTTGCTGTCACATCTGAGAGCTCTAAAGTTGATTAGGTTATTCTAAAAATCATTTTAGAGCAGTACTTTCAGAAGTTATGTAATGGACATTCTAATGTAAAGCTCTTTAGGAGATGAATTGACTAAGGAAACCTGGGGAGATGTTTTCTTCCTGTGAGTTTCAAACAATTGGACAAGTACATCCTAGAGATTTTGGTGGGTCTTTTTGTTTGTTTTCTGGTTTGAGATGTTTCTGGAGGGGGTTTTTTTATGGCTTATGGTAGAAACAAAGTGCTGATTGGACTTGGCAATACAGATCTTACTTCTGTAAATTTATGGTGACAGCAGATCACGTGGGTCATGCTTGAGACAGAGATCCTTGTATCATTGTAAGTACAGCTTTATTTCTGTTCCATAGTCCTTGGAAATCAGAAATTATTTTCTGTTTGAGAAGTTTTTGGAAAGAACTCAAGAACCGTGGGATGCTTTAGTAAATTATGATTAAATTAGCATAACAAGTAGTGTCTAATTTTTGAGTGGTTCTTGGATGGTGAACTTGGTTTTGAAAGGTTTGGATTATTGTCAGTCAGAAGAAACTGAGGCTGAAGGAGCAAGTTCAGGTGATACAGAGAATGGCAGGGCTCTTGGAAAACAAGCCAAAGTGGATGAGCTTACATCCTGTCTGGAATGTTGCAGCCAGCACTAGACTGTGGGTCACCGTAATGCTAAATGCAAAGTATTGAGTGAGATGCATTCTTGGGATTAGTTTTCCACTCTTTCCATTTCTGAGGGGAAAATAGTATGCCCATCATCTCAGGAAGCTGGAAAGGAAGAGAGAAAAGGAGTTTGGCATCCTGAGATTTCAAGGGAGGAGGACCTACACTGAACCTTGCTGGTTTTCTCCTCAGTTAATTTTCTCTGGTGATGTTGGCCAGAAGAGGAAATAGGAAAAAAAGAAGTCTGTTTCCTCTTTCCATCGGTTCAGTGATAAAGAGATAATTTGCCTTACTTAAATTACATTCGGAGTTAGTGTAAGGAGAGCAAGAATGCTGAATGAGTTCCTGAGGTGAGATAAAATCCTTCTAAGAATGGACATGGGACCTAACTAGGACCCATCCTAGCTCCTAAATTTGTAGTATTTTTTTATTTTTAGTTAAAGACAGATAGCAGAGAGTTTGCAGAGGAATGAAGACAGTATTCTGTTCTAAGCTTGGTGTCCCTACAACGCCATTTTCACACCCTGCATTACCATTGCTTCGCTCCGTCGCTGGGAAAGAGCAGCAGGTTCCTCCTCGGGAAGGTGAAAGCAAGGCTGACCATCCCTGTACAGTGGAAATGCTAGTTCAGAGGCCATCAGTAAGGACATGTTGGCTGCCCTGCAGTGCCACAGGTAAAGTTCTTAAGAATCCCGAAAGACTGAACTTTCAAACATGCAGTTGTTTTCTGCAATCTCCAGAGTCAGGTATTTGTCTCCTTTTGTTATTTTTAGGTCTCAGTATTTGGCTTTTCTTCTCATGTCACCTAAATTTTCAGTTCCATGATATTCTAAACATCTGTTTTAATAGACGTAGAGTCATTAGTCTATGCCTCAGGCTTACTCAGAAGTACAATTAGCACCATGCTCTATTCATCAAGTGTGAATTGCCAGATTAATTTTTCAAAGGAAAATCTTCCATAATTACATTCTTTTTGTTTTCTTTAATACGTTTTAAGACTAATTCTGCTCACCAGAATAGCATTAGTTTCCCTCTTCTGTGTATTTTTTAAACAATCTTAAGTGTATTTTCTTTATGAAACAATTTTTTTGCTTTGATTAAGTTGGAAGAGTTTTTTTGGTTTAAGAAATAGTTCGAAATATTCACAAGTGCCAGCAAATGTTAATTTTCAGTTAGAAAAAACCCCAAGCAACTTCAGTTGAAGTTGTTTATAAATAATACAAACAGATTGAAAACATCTTCTGCAGCTTTTTCAAATTAAAACTGTGTCTTAAAAAAATTTGGTCTTTGTTTTTGTAGAATTTGAGTGGCTCCATCCTGGCTAGTGTTGGCACATTATTTGTTTAGTATTGCACAAGCATATGAAGCAACTATCTAATGTTTAATATGACAATAATTGTTTCAGAAGCAGAGTCACAAAATGTCTATTTTGTATGTCACTTTGAAAATTTGTAGGCTTTTTATTAGCATGTGACAGTTGTTTCAGACACAAAGTTTTAGGGCGTATTTATTTGTAGGCACATCCGGCAATTCAGTGGTACCCCTTTTTTAGTAATTTTGACTTTGCCTTGGGTGTTTACTTACAGAGTTGTTGCCTGTGGTATTTCAGGGCCATGCTCTAGAGATCATAGAACTGAGAATGTCTGGGGAATATCGATCTGTCATGTCACTGCTTCTGGGATATGGCTGTTCTTTAATGTTTTTCCCTTCCATTTTGTCCGTAAATCCACAGAAACTGAATTTGATTACATTCATTTCATCACTTGGACCACAAAAAATAACACCTTTTATGGTCCATGGCTAGCAGAAGGTGGCATGAAAGTTGCGTAGGACAGAGAAGAAAAATGGTTGAGAGTAGCTACGAATTTATATAGCAATCACTTTTAAGTAAGTGTTGTTTGCAAGTAGTGCTGATCTGTGCTCCTGATAAAATGTAAACTTGACAATGCCTTGGAGTTTTATCTATAACAAATGTCTGTAACATGAGTTTCATGTCTTTAACTCCTTTCCTAGAAAGATTTTTAAGCTCTGCCTTGACTTCCCTTTGTTTCATTTTGTTTGGGTTTTTTTTCCTGGTTGTGTGAACCAGTGCTGTGATATCTTTCACACTTTCTGTTCCGTGTAATTTTTTTCTCTGTGCCTTGTTCACATGTTTCCAGTTTATCTGCCATGCTTTAGCATGAAAGGTTCTCATTCACTTCAGCAGATTATTGCCAGTCTTGTCTGTGCTTTCCCTGGACCAGCCTTGATACTGTTCTGTGCTGCCATTTATGAATGTCAGCAATCCACAGCATAGTCACAGCCCTGAGATTGCTGAAGGTTTTATTTTTCTGTCTTCAAATGTGTTTTTCAATGAGCTTGTGTTACCAACCCTTTCATTCCTTGACTGCAATCCCTCCTTTTCTTGAAGAAGAAAGGTGTCAGATAATGCAATGGATAGACATTTGCTCTTTTGCCCTTTCTGTACATTTAGCTGGAGTTCTGACTGTATTTTCCATATTGTCCTCTACACCTACCATCTCTCATGTTACAAAGGAACCTGGGTTTTCAAATCCAGCATAGTGTGCAGCATAATTTGATTACAAAAAAAGGGAAAGTTTTCAGAGAAGAGGCAACACCCTTAATATTTAATCAGATGTTTTTATGTATACTGCCTGTCATTAAACTAAGTAGTGGCAACATACAGAAAATGTCTATGTTGTGGATTATTTGCACTAAACTTTGCAAAATTCCAGGGGGAAATAAAAAAGATGAGAGAATGTCACAGCCCAATACTCTCTGACCAGGTTCTTTTAGACAGTCCACATGTGGAAGGTGTAATGTTTTACATCAGATCTATTTGTTTGAAGATAGTTGATGGTACGTGGGATTTCTGTTTTAGCAGCATGAGACAAACCACAATGAGAGCACGATACAGATACAAGTCACACATAGCAGAAGAGAGCAATTGCAGTGCACAGTTCAGTCACAACACCAGCGTGGTTCCCAGCCTCTCTCTAATGTAATCACCATCACCACCCTGGGCATCCCTGGCCTTGCCAGGAGTAAATGTGTGAATTGAAACTGGCTCAAGCTCGTCACTCTCTTTGAAATCCTGTAAATTGATTATGTTTTTATAGTTTCTATTTTGGGCTGAGCCATATATACGCATACCCCACTCTGACCTGGCCAACTCAGGGAGACATTCACACTCTTAATGATCCTGGGGAGAAATACACACCAGCTGATTCTCTCAGCTGTTGATAGTTGTTTATCCAGAGCAAGTCCCACCCTCAGGTCCCCTTGCTGTTGAGATCAAGTCAGCTTCTTTGCAACAGCTGTGATCAGTCCCAGCCCACATCCTTCCTTGGGCTTCATCACCCTGGCTCCTCTCTGATCCTTCCTCCTTGGTAGGGGTTTTACTGAGCAGCCACAGAGGATACACACAGAACAAACAAGTTGGGCTTTTGGTATTTGGCTGCTTTGTATTGGTATGTAGTTTGGTATGATTTTATGGCTCCCTGGTCATGTCAGAGGTTACCTTTCTGAACATCTATTCCCAAGCTGGTGTGTAGCAGTACTGTAGCTGAGGAATACAGGAAACGAGGGATAAAATTAGTACTTTAATTTCACAGAGAATTACGTGCTTAGGTCCTTTTTGTGATTGCTCTGTTGAAAATAGCAAACATATGCTGTGAGTACAACTGGTTTTAGCAATGTGGTTTAATTAGTCTGGTTCCAGGCTGAGGGGGTGAAAAATGTGGATCAGATTTAGTGGTGAGGATCACATTTCACAACGGCTGGGAAAAATGCTGAATATAATAGTAATTTTACTGCTTTTCAGGGCTTTAACATTAACTTACCATTTTTTCCAGCACCCTCCTTCATTCCCCTTTGTGTCTTTCTCTTGGTTTGTTCTTGGCCTCAGACCGCTTCCAGCAATGTGTACAATAGTACAGTGGTCACCTGCTTCCTTGGCATTCAGTTCAACTCACTATCCCATCTGCTTTTGTATTGACTACACACAAAAAATTCTTCAGAAACCTGACCCCCCGTGAATGTTGTCCTTAATTGTACCTGCATAGAATATTTCACAGCACCAAAAGCAGCCTTCAAAGCATGATGCAAAATATGCATCGCAAATCATGTCTGCAGTACTGTATGAAATGTTTGTAGAAGCAGGTGGATAATGAAGAAGAAACTGCATTCATAAAGGAGACTGGAAGAGAGGTCAGGAAGTTGCTTTTCCTAAGCTTGTTTTTATGTTTTTATAATTAAAATATCTTTCAAAACTTAGCTGTATGTTGCTTTGCATTTCAACAACAGCATACTAAGCTGTTTGCTTACATACATACAGTTTGTTGTTTTATATTAATAATCACATATAATAATAATTGTTATTGTATATTTAATATATAAAAACCTGGCAGGATAGTATTGGGTATAACATGTGGTGTGTATATGTTTCAGTAAACAATGTACTGTTGTTACTGCAAAAAAATTCATGGAACTGTAGCTTCTAAGTTAAGATAGATAATTAATATTTTATTTATACTATGCATCTGATTTATTTTCTTACTTGCTCGGATGATGGTAAAGAAACAATTTGCTTGGCTTGTCTAATCCTTCTTGTCTTCATGTTTACTGTGCCTGTCCTGTTGGACAGTTTGGATGGATCAGCATCACAGTAGTGGTTTCTTTCTTTGTGGAATTTGAATAGTTGTAATGGATCAATATAAAGTTTACAAACAACACAGACTTTGCCAATGGACTGTTTTCTCTATATGATATAGGTCTCTGTGCAATCTGTTGCCTAAAGGTTCAGACCAATGTCTTGTGCAAGCAGAAATCTTTGTGCTGTCTGTGTTAATTTTGCACGCTACTGAGTTTTTGATCTGTTTCATAATCTTGTGTCGTTAGGAGGCAGCCCACCTTGAACTATAAATGGCTGATATGAATGTTAGTCATAGCGATTCTACCTTATCTGTCGCTGTTTGCTGAGGAGAGAAGAAAACAGTATGCCAGTTGGCTACCCCCATTCTCTTCTCCCTTTCTCAGTTGTCACATCCTGTAGCACTTCAGTGCTCTAGAGTTACGATTGTGATTGACTTGCTGGTTCCGATTTTTAAATGGCGTCTTTCCCACTATAATAACTTGGATTATTGAACTTGACTTGTAACCCTGAACTTCCCTTGCTGCCCCCCCGCACCTCCAAAGGACTTGTGCATGGACTGTAGCTCTCCTATGTTTCCGTGTTTTGAATTACAGCAACATCCAAAGATCCACGTTCCAGTTCCCACCTGCCTTGTGATAAACAAACACACTGGGAAGCATGGTCTGTGGGAACACTCACACCTGAAGGGAAAGTACAGCACAGTTGGTAACACCTTTTTAATGAATTGGGAGGAGAGCTTGTCTCTGCCAAGAATACACAGCTACACTGGCTGTGTTGTCCTCATGTATTGCAGAGGAGCTGGAGGCATCACCTGCCCATCAAACCAGAGTATCGCAAGCAGCCCTCAGTTTTGATAGCTTCCTTTTGCCTGGTCTGCCCTTTCAGTAAATTTATTTTTGTTAAAGTTGTTCTTTTATTAGCACTTGAAAAGTGAAGTGAGCCAGTAAACGAAAGGAGAATTTTGTGTTGTAAAAGATGCAACAAACTTTCCTTGTCATTAATAGCCATGTTTGACAGGGACTGCCAGGCCAGGCAGCAGGGAGGCTGTAAAACCAGGCACAATTCATGTTGTTTCTTACCCAGCTTGCAGTGTGCTAGGGGACATGAAGAACAGCTGAGCTGACTGTAGAGGGTGAAGAGGACAAAGACAAATCCATTGGAAGTCTGCCTCGTTAGTTCTACTGTTCAGAGAACAAGTTGTTTCTCACTGAGATTTTCAAATTAATGGTGTCCTTTTATATTATGAGGCCATGTGTATGGGCATTATTGGTCTTGTATTTAATTAAAACCACAGCTGGTGATCATTTAATTACAGTGTATGAAAGGGAATGATACATGACTACATAGCGTTGTTTTATTCAGTTTGGAGAATTGTAGCTATTTTTCATGTATTATTTGAAAGCTGTGGTGAAGGATGCACGTTCTGATGAGTAAATTTGCAAGTTTCATTGCAACATGTCCTCTCTGTTACAGGAATAAGGTGAAACAGTGGCTTAAGAATTCACTGGCTTTCCTGAAAATTGGAAGCCACTTACGAACAGATTTGTACAATTGGTCTGGTTCTTTTTTCTCCGCACTGTAAAATCAGTGCATAGTTTCCTGTGGTAGGAAGGAAGGCATTCTGCTGAAGGGCAAAAATACTTAAAGGTAATCAGGATGTTTCTGCATTTATTAAGAGATTTCAGTGTACATGCTTGGTAGAAGCTGTGTAGCATATGCCCATACCAAGCCTGAGTTACTGGGTTTTACATGAAGGATGAGGCTGCCTTGAGAATCTTACATGTTCTGCAGCTTAGAGTTGTGCATGTGTATATATGTACTGGAACAAATAACTGCATGTAAGATACTTTTGTAGCTGACGTAATAAAATGCTGTTGACTGAACTCACAAATGAGGATGCCCAGGGAATAACTAGTTACACAGCATTTAAAAAGGCAGAATTCACATCCAGATATAATTTTGAAATAATCTTCCCTGTCTGAAAGGCAGAGGTTTTTTCATTAACAACGGGAATACTGTGTGTGAAAAAGCTGTTGCCAAATGATCTGGTGTCTCTGCTGTCAGGCAGCTTCTTTCACACATCAGTATGGGAAAACAGCTATGGTTTTGCTGGTTTCCAGTACTGTAAAGGTAAAATTTATATCAAAATAGGACTAATTAGCTGATTCATTGTAAATGAAACAAGAGAAATAACTTTCAGTTGACCCGCCCAATAGAATATCAGAGTGAGGGACTGAAAGTGGGTGGAAGATTAGAAGCAGGGTTTGTGTTGCAGCCTGAATCTTGGCAGCAGAGCAGTGTTTGCTGTGTTGCTTGGTCTGGTGTGAAAGGTCACTTCTGTTTTCATACCCAATATAACTTGAAGCTGTTTCTTTACTACTACAAAGAAAGACTTCAGTACTAGTGGCTGGTTTTCTCGCTGGACTTTGCAGTTGCAGTTGTCAATACTTAGTGTTGAATTCTGGCTGATGCCTTCAGTGAAACAATCAATGGGATGTTTAAGGATGAAAAGAGAGTGTGAACAATTAAAATTCTTTTAAGAACTGGTCTTGATTTCTAAGTTGTGTAGCTAACCTAATTTCAATGCTCTGACTTATCCTAACCTGGTATATATTTCCACATGCTGTCAGTTAAATGTAGAAAGTGTCTTTCATCAAAAGGATCTAGTGCAGAAAGAAAAACAGTTTTGGTTCTTCATGTGTGGGTTAGTAGATAAGAATCACTGAAACTCGCTGGTGTGGGGCTGAGGAGAACAACAACTGCAGAAGAGTAGCTCGCGGTGGAGTAAGCTTTAGTTGCAAAATGAAACTAAGTCCTCTGCATAGAGTTATCCACTTTCACCAAGCTGATAACCTCTATGTGCCTAAAGGCATCAGAACGTGGTACACCTCATTCTATAATGCAAATCTTAGTCAACATTTAATGTAAGGTTTTATAGCACAAGACTCAGAGTGCCTCTTAATAAACTAGAACTAATCTACACATTTCTAGCTGAATTATTCCTCATTGTATTTATCTTTGTAAATGATATGATGAAGGAATGTGTGTGCTGCCTGATGAGAAAAATTCCATGTTAAAATTATTAGTTAAATTACTAGTTGCCTGTGGATTTCTTTTAGATTTTGTTCTACTGAGGTTGCTATTAACTACTATAGAAATCCAGCATTACTGTAGCTGCTGTATAATACTGTCTCTTTTCTGAAACAGTATTGCTACATGGCTTGTGAATTGGTTAATTTGTCTCTTTCCTTTTTGTCTTCCAGCTTCATTTAGCAGCCCTGGCTTCATTAAAGGGAGACATCGTGGAGCTTAATAAACGTCTACAACAAACAGAAAAGGAACGTGACCTGTTGGAAAAGAAATTGGCAAAAGCACAGGTGAGCAGTAGTAGTTCAAGATTCTGAAGATGGTCCCTGGTTTTGTGCAGTCCTCAGTGAGAGGATAAAATACTCAACAATTCCAAACTCAAGTCACAAGTGAAAAGAATTTTAAGACTGCAAGACACGTAGTTGCCACGGGTTATAACTTTTCTGTGTTGAAGACATTCTTCTTAAAAAAACCCTAAAAATTCTTTTAGATTAATTTTGTTTTGAAGTCAATATAAGCAACAAGTGCTTTGAAATATTTCAGAATATAAGAACTACAGCATGCTCTCAGTGGATTAGGTAACTGGTTGCAGGGCCTTGCACTCCTGGGTCACATTTAAACACAGCACGAATTAACTCTTATCAGAAGTTGCTGCCAATTTCCAGTGCTTTGATGTTACGTGAGAAATTACTTGTGATCTCAGTGTAGCTTCCAGTAAGCCAGTTGGAATTGTGGAACTGTGGAAAGCACAGCCAGTGGAAAGCCAAAGGGTTAAATAAGAGTAAGGTCTGAACTCTGACGCTTTCACAGTTCTTACAGAGAGCAAAATGCAAATGAGGAAAATTGAACTTTGTTCTTAATATTTCTGCTACAAACAAAACCTTTGTTTTCAGATACTGTCATTGTAGCGAATACTTCTAGAAGTAGTTAACATTTCAAAACTGATTCAAAGTACTTAGAGAAAATCAAAGCATTTTGTCCTGGAAAGTATGACACCTTATTTGTTGCCCAGAGAACTTATATAATCTCCACCTTTGGAAGTACTCAAAGCACCTGGACCTGGTCTGGGTTTGGGTAAGGAACTGAGGGAATAACTTCCAGGGGTCCCTGTTAGCCTTAGCCATTCTGTGATTTTGCAGATTTAATGTTTTCAGTATTTAGTGCATTGTGGTGAGACCTTTTACCTGTGTTACTTAAACTCAAGCCAAATGTAGAAATATTTAGCAGTCTGGATTTTCAGGCTCTTACTTCAGTCCTCCCTTACTTTAGCCTTTGCCTGCATTCCCTAATGTTTTTTTCAGCTGCCTTTAAGATTTATGGGCTTGTAAGTGATACTGTTATTGCAGACCATCAGTGTAACTTCCAGAAATAAAAAAACACTTCCATGTTTTTATTCCTCTCGATATGTGAGCCAGAGCCACATTGGGAGTTAACATGGTTTATCAGCTATAATCCTGAGAGCCTTTTCTAATTTCTGTTGCATTCTTGGGATAGAGTCTTATTCCTGGCTTACAGTTTGATATGAGGCTGCATTTGACAGTCGTTAAACTCTCAGATGGATTCACTGTATCCCAATGAGCCACATCATTCTGCATGCCTGCACTGACTTTGTTGTTATTTATAACTCTGGAGGGTCTGGTGCTAACCACAGGTTTTAGTTAGTGTTATATTTTTATTTCTGGGTCTTTGTTTAAAAATACATGTGTTGTCTCTTGTGAAGGGTGCCTTGTAGGTGCTCCCATACAGTACCAAATCCACATTGATGGCAGCTGGGATTAAGGATCAGTCCTTAATCCCAGTTAACATATGCTCTGTTAGTGCAAGGTTGTTCGGTGTTTTCATTGATGGGTTACCAATTATGCATGTGTATATAGTGCTCAGTTTGTAATACTGGGGTTTTTCACTTGGTCTTGAGCTGTGTGCTTCTGAACACAAATGTAGTGATCACTGCCACCTGACCTGTGAATTGCACAAAACTGGAATATCTGAAAGGCAGGGTGATAGCTAGATTTCAGATAAAAAAGTAAGTATTTTTCAGTTAACGATTTCTGTAAATGTTTAATGATTAATCTCTTTTCATTTTATTTTTTTTCTAAATCACTCAAGAGGATGAAATTTAGTGTGTATTAAATAAAATACAAACCTTTCTTAAGGAATTCAAGCCATTAAACAAGCACAACTCATATATTCAGTGTGTTGGCAGTGTTTAGGTACTGAGACATAGAGTGGGGAAACCATTACACCTTGTCTTCTTTTTCTAACTGCATCACTTCCAAGTAAATGTGCCACTTAACATAATTTTTCGAACTTTTCTTCTCACTCCATAGAGATTCATTAACTATTTTTTCCTCTACAGCCTCGGTCTAATGTAAATCAGAGGTTCAAAAGGTATAAATTAATTAGGAGGTGTTTGAGGTTCTGCATAGCCATACTCAGATGCTAGTGGGTCAGTATTAAATCTCTATTCTGCATCTGGACTGCACTTAAAAAAGGCAGCACATGTTTCATTTTAGCTGGCGTGGTAAATGCTCTCTGGAATAAATAGCTCTTAAAATGCATTTTTGGTGATACCTTTCCCATCATTTCATGAGGCATGTGAGGCATTTGGAAGAAAGGATTGGTGATTTGCAGAGTGGAGCTGATTTGGGGAACCACAACTCACGTAATAAATGACAAATGGTGAAGAAAGCTACTTGGACAGCCTGGGCTTAAGATTTTGTAAAGTGATGTAGTTGATTAGTGGTTGTTGTAGCATGCTCACTTCCAAATCTGCAGCCTGTGGAGACCAGCAATAGCATTTCTTTACATTCTTCTATTATTTCAGTAACACAGCAGATCTCTCTGTGTTCTTACCAGTGTTCAACTTGGCAATGAAGTGATCTCTTCAATGAAATTTGCTGTAAAACACTGGTCAACCACAATTAATGTCTTCATCCAAAAATCTTTCAGTGGTTATGAGAATTAGAAAGTAGTGCCTTCTTACTGGCTCTACTGTGGCATGGTGTCCTGTCTTTGATAGTGAGAAACAGTGGGTGTCTGAAGGGAGAGCATAAAAAATGCACATAGATAATTGTCCTCCTTCATACTCCCCCACCTTTCTGCCAGCATCTGTGAGCAGGAGGCCACATTGCATTTTATAGTCCTCTATGGCCCTATCCTCCATGGATTTATATAATCTTCTTTTTAATCAGTCTACATTCTTTGCATTTCTGACATCCTGTGACATTGAGTTCTACAGTTCTGCAATTGAGCATGGGATTTAATAACATGCTGAATGTTTCAGCAAGTACAAGAAGAACAAGTAATTCACTTTCTGTATTTTTCTTCTAATTTCATCTCCTTTCCAAGGTAGTCCTGCGCTCTCATTCTTTGTGCTTAGTCATTGTTATTTTGGATTTTTGTAATAGCTTTATACAAAGAATGTGCTGCTGTTCTGGATCCTGTGTCACAGCAGTAAGTCCCATTACTGCAGTAATAATTCTCTGCCATCCTCTTGATTGTTCAGATTATAGGGAGGGACAGCAGAATTTCAGCATAGGAATAAAACCAACACTCTGTAGAGATATAAGAACAGAAGAAACACTTTCTGTAGACGTGTAAGAACATGCCAACTTCACAGGAAGGCTTCAGTTTCTCATTTAACAGAGAAATTTGAAAAAGAAATGCATGGTGTCCAGAAGAACACTGAAATTACTTATTCTGCTGTGTGGTGTCCTTATCTGACATGGATTAATTCTGCATGCTTGTATTCATCTTCCACATTAAGTATACACAGAACATACCACAGAACAACTAATTCTGACTGTGCATGGTTTTTTTGATTGAGGATTTATCACTATACACTTGTTTTTATACTTACATTTAGATTAATGGATTGCCACTTTTAAATCTGCCACTCCTCTCAAATTAAAACACTGTATTAGTTGGGTGAAGATTTCTAGCTCCTGTAATCCTGTTAGACAGGTTTATCACTGTGGCTTGTTCAGGTGATGACTTGTATTCTTGGTGAACAACACCACAGCCAGTGTTTGTCTCTGCAGGGCCTGGGGCACTGGGGCATCTCTTCATGAACACTGCTGCCAGTAGTTCTTTTTTTTGTCCTCTGATTGAACACTGCAAATTTAATATAAAGATTAACATAATTTAACACATTGTTAGTGTTTCTTTCACTAGGAATTTATGTACATTAATAGATAATAGAATCATGTGTTCAGACAACAAGCCTGAATTAAAATGTTTTATCATCCTTCTTCCTCATACACTTCTTGCTCTTGTTGTTTTCCAGCATCAAGAGATCAGACAATGGTGTTTCTAACCATTGTTAATTTATACTGTAAATGAAATAACCTTTTTTAATCTGTAGCAAAAACCAGCCAAGACATCTCAATTTATATTGAGAATCGTGCTGGAAACTTCTCTCCTGACCCCAACAATTAATTGCTCGTCTTTTGCAGCCTCTCAGTGGGTTATCCCCGTGTTTGCTTTCTCAGAGAATTAGACCTCTTAAGGGTTTTGAGGCTAGAGATCTTAAGTATGAGGCTGGAAGAGAGATGAGGGAAAGGGTATAAAGTATTTACTGTGTGACTGACATAAAAGTAAATTGTAAGAACTGAATATGTACACCTTGTAAAAAAGTAGGCACTGGTAGCAGATCACTGTTCTGAAACTCAAAGCACAAAGAAAATAGAAGAATGGTGAAAAGTCACAGTATCCCAGAGAAAAACTTTTGCAGTGGGTAGAGAAACATGCATTTGTTTCTTTTCCTTTTTAAGTTTTCAGATGAATGTTCCATAATAAAGAGCAATCCTGAATAACCAGAAGTATTTTCCATTCTGGGTTTTGGGATTCATTATGAACCATGTTTCCATTATTTGGATGTTTTCTTCTTTTTCAGTTGAGGCTTGTCATGGATGACCAGGATTTAGGAGATTAAATTCTGTTCCCCACCTCCAAGGCACAGCACTCCTTAGCATCATGACCTGTCTTTTACAGAGGTTTCATTCTGGTCTTTTCCACTTGCTTTTGCTGAAGACCGCTTTTAAAATACGAAATGTGATGCTGTTGTCTTATATTTCCAGACTGCTGGTTGTTCACAAAGTACATCTGTCACCAAATGATGGTTATCCTGAAAAATGGTGACTGAGAAATGGCTGGAGAAAACAGAAAGCAAGTCATAATGTGGCTGAGATCCATTAGCAAAAGTCCATATATCTTCACTCAAGATAAACAAATTCTGCTTTTCAGTGCTTAGCTGAGAAAGACAAAAATTGTTGTGATAGGGGTTTTATTTATTGACTGAAAACAATTATTATACACTCTATCTGAAATATCTCTTTGGTTTAAAAGCTTAAAAACGCACTAGTCCTCATAACTGATTGATCTGGATAATGCTGAGGTAGCATTAGTGGGCATATATGTGTGTCAGAGGAAATTTAGGTTTAGAAAGGCTGAAGAAGCAGCTCTTTATTGCCCCTAAATTTGCTCTAAAGCTTTTGGGAAATGTTTTCTTTGTGTTTTTTCTGCACTTCGAAAGCCATGGTAGTTCTTCAGACAGATACAATGTTAAGATGTGGAAATGTGAGAAGTCAGTTGTGGAATGATCCTACAATAAAGAGTCATTATAATGTACATGTACAGCCATATCAGTTGCCAACATGAAGTCTTACAAGGCTGGTGAACATTATCAGCCTTCTGAAATGTGTCCCTTTGCTCTCCTTTGTAGTGTGATGATATAATCTGTTTCTCTAAGTGGAAGTGATTTTTACTACAGCTGGAGGTGGAAATTATTTTATTGTAGTCTGTGGAAGGGTGCTCTGATGTCCAGGCTACTTTTCAGTGCACATGTTCATGGAATTTAAAAACTGTGGAATAAATTGTATTTAATGTTGAAAATAAAAATGTTATTGAAGCTCAATGTAAATTCAGTTTTCAAGCAGTCTTTTATGTAGATGATGTTCTCAAGCTGTGAATGTAAGTGGCCAAAAAATATGAGAAATTATGAAAATTCTGGCACACCTACTACTTTGGGTATATTATTATTGTTCGTGGTACAAAGGATTTAGGGAGTTAGCTTGTATAGAGTGTTTACTTGATTTGAAAAACAGAGAAATTGATTCAGCAATTTTGGAGGACCTCCAATATTATTATCGCTTTTGGCTGTTAGAAATGCTGGGATTTTACATTGCAGGTCTTCAATTAAGGAGTGTGGGTTTTATGCTTTAAAGTGGCTTGTGAATTTTCTTTTTTTTTGTCAGCATAGTACATAACATTGTGTAATTGAAGGAGGCTTGACTGAAGGGTGGCAGAAGCAAAATGTTGCTGGTGTAACTCTTGCCAACCACCGCCAAGCATAACTTCAATCAGCATGCACTGCTGGTTTGAAATTGCAGTGGTTTGTAATGGTTTGCTGTAATTGGAATAGAGTGTTTGCTGGCCTGAAGAGTAAGCCAAAGAGGCTTCATTTAAAAGTCTGTGGGAAGGAAAAGGGAGGATTTTGTGATATATGTAAAAAACAAGCAGTCGTGTAGCTCTTTAGTTGTTCAAATCACAAGCATTTTATCGGAAAGTACGAATATAACAAAAATATTCTTTGTTATCTTTAAAGGCTAATAAAAACAAATGCACTAGTGAAGAAGTTACAACCTGGAAGTGTGATTACTTTTCCTTATAATAATGTGGTGTCTGCCATAGGATTTGTTCTAATTCAGACCCCACAGGGAAGATCCTTGGATTCAAAGGTGACATTTTAATAGCTATTTTGATTTGCAGATGGTGAGTTTTTTCAAGCAGCACTGGCAACTTCAGCTCTTCAAGAAAAAAAAAGTGCACTGCGTAGTCTGTCAGTTTCTCAAATATTGAAACTATCTACCTTTGTGTACCTGTCAGTGTTTTGTGCCTGTCCCTTTTCTCTTGTGCTAAGGCATTGTTGGTTTGGTGAGCAAGAAAACTGTAGTGCCGTGCACTTCTGCCTTGTGCCTGATGTCCCTGGCAGTTGTCCATAACTCCCTTTCTGTTCCTTTAGTGTGAGCAATCGCACCTGATGAGAGAGCACGAAGATGTGCAGGAGCGAACGACGCTGCGCTACGAGGAGCGGATCACGGAGCTGCACAGCATCATCGCTGAGCTCAACAAGAAAATCGATCGACTGCAGGGAGCAAAAATAAGGTACAGCAGCTTCCTGGAGATTCTGGGCCGGGGCAAGACTGGTGCAAGACATGGTGTGAATTATACTCTAAATATAATATGGTGACAACTCTTAAGGCTTGTTGTGACAGGTGTGGAGTAGCTGCCCATAATTAAGGTGTGTGTTCTGCAGGGTATCATTCCAAGCACCCAAGAAGTGCTGCCTTCTCTCTGGGAAAGACACACTTTGCAAAACCTGGCAAGCACTGCAAAACATGCACCATGACCTCTAGATACTCCTTTCTGTAATGGGTCGGGGTGCCACATGAGTGATAGCAATGGTGTGTAAAGGAAGATGAAGACACCCAGCCTGAACCTCTGCTTTTAACTTTGTTTTGTGGCCTCCTGTAGATCACCTAAGTGAGTTTGTGGGAGAGATATGGTTCAAGCAGATTTCGGTAGGTTTTGCCTTTTCTTTTGCTGGCATTTTTGACAAAACACAGTGGTACAAATCACATTGTTGCCTGATTTTGGAGCAGCAAACCTTGGGGTATTACACTAGGTTGCTGATATGTTAAAATAAACTTAATGTTTGACTATATGGAAGCATTTTTCCTTGCTTGTTTTTACCCATTATTCTCAATGTAGAAAAGCTGGACTAAAATGCCAAAGGAGCTTCTTAAAGTTTATCCAGTGAGGATGCAGCTTAACTACTAGAATCTGTGGATTTTCTAGAGAACATCAGGTTAGATTTGATGCATTTGTGGGTAATGCTGACGTGGTGCTCTAGCCATGAGATTAATTTTCAGTTTTTCTTTACCTATTAGCTGCAGTTTTTTTGGTAATTGCTTCTTCTTTCTGTGGTACTTGCTTTTGGTAATTTCTTACTCCTTGAAAACATTTCTGGTAGCGTAAGGCAATGTCGTAAAAACTACTCAGTTTTTCATGAAAATATTAATATGCAAAAAGAAGAGGGTTTCGTGTACCATAAATAAGAGGGAATATCATCACATATATATTTACTAATACTAAAGCAGTGCTAGAATGTTTATGTTATTTAAGAACATGAACACTGTTGCCTGTATGATGATCATAACTTGTGGCAACACAGATTGTTTCCCATGGGAACTTTTCTCTTCTTCTTTCTATGTTTCCATAAATAAACATAAAGTTTTTATTTTATTGAAACAGCCTTTTAGATACAGCAGTTCACACCTGGACCGGTCATTCCTGGGGGGAGGATTAAATTGGTCCAATCCGAATGGCCCGCTGATGTCTATATAAATTGCTAAATAAATAATAGAATTACATCTTTTGATGCACCCGAGAGGTCTCAACTCTTCACTCTGCTAGCTGTCCAACAGCGACAATAACTAGCAATGGTCATGGTGAGATTTTTGAGATATTTTCTGTGCTGGTAGTACTTCTCTGAAAAAAATTGCTGCAACTCCCTTGTTCATTCTTGCTTGATACCTCTTCAGACAAACTCTCCATATGTCTTTTGAAAAGACTAGCCAAAAAGCAAAACCTGAGAAAGCATGAGAGTTGCACTGATATTTTTTTTCTTGAATGACAGAAAAGCTCTATGACATTTAAGAAAAATACTGCATAGAATTCATAAAAATTGCATGTTTGGAGTCTTTGTGGCAAAGTAAATGCCAAGTGGTGTTCATTTACAAAACACTGGCATCAGGTGGATACTCTGGATGTTTAACTGTGTCCGTAAAAAAGGCAGCTGCGACATGCTCAGGAAAGTGAGGTGCAAGAACCAAGCCTGATGGGATGTGCATGTTGCTTCTCATGAAAAATGTGTTTTTTCTGTCCGCTTTGGGGGGTTTCCAGCCTTTAAAGACATGAGAACAATATTGCTGCAACAGGTGCCACACCACTGTCATGCCCCTCCAGTTTAATACAATCATAGTACAGCTTGTCTTGCTCAGACAGTTGGAATACCTCATCTGGTTTTATTTGTTTCATTTTTATTAGTAAGAACAAAAACTGTTTGTTAACTTCAGTGGCTCTTCTTATTTCCTTTAATGATGGAAATAGCTTGTTTTCTTTGGCAGGTCAATTATTTGGTGTCTGGGGAATAGAGGAGTAATATTTCTCCTAAAAATGGCAACTGAAGGGATTCCACAGGGTTTGTAAAGACAACTTGGAAGAAGGAAAATTGATACCTCCTGCTGTGGCTTTCTGTAAATCCACTCTGGGATCCACATGTGTCATTCTTGATAAGCTGTCTGTGCATCCTGCAGAGCAGGGGTGGTGCAGTTGCTGTCCTAGTTGGAACAGGTGTGACTCACAGCACTCCACCCTTGGCTCTGGGGACTCTTGAGTCTGGGAGCTGGAACAGAACAGTACTAAGACAAAGTGTTCTGGGAGCACGACCCTGCTGGGGCCTCAGCAGTTACCCTTTCCTCTAAAACCAGGATGATTTTAGTTTTGGTTTGTGTCTCTGCAGGTAATACTGAGCAGAGGCTTTACTTGTGCTGTCACAAAATTTGGGTTGCCTTTCTGGAAGCAGAGCTTACATTAAATGCCTAACAGATTAATGTTTCCCCAATGCTGACACAGTGACTGCTGAGTTTTTTCAGTTATTGATTCTAGATTGTAAAAATAAATTAACCTGTAGCTTCATGTACCTCTACTCTATGACATTCTTTATAGTTCTTAAACACAAAAATGTTCTGGAAACAATTAGAAGAAAACAGTGTTTCATGGATAGTATTTGACTATCCTCTTTAAATTGTATTATCTTTGAATGTGAGCAGAACCCTCAGAAAGTAGGACAGAAAGTAAGCAGACACCATGTTTAAATCTGAGTAAGATGTTGCAACAGTTTGAGGAGGAGTGTTGGCAGGCTGTACAAGCTGGTTAATATTCTCCATTCTGAGGATTTTTGTCTCTTTGTTTTGTGGTGTGCGTGTTGCAGATTTTTTTTTTGCCTTTGCAATGTCAGGGGTTTAGCACAGTTCACAAGTGTAATGGCTTTTGCTCATGTGGCTTAGTAATGCCAGCTCTAAAATCATAAAATGGTTTGGGTTGGAAGGGACTTTAAAGACCATCTAGTTCCAACCCCCCTGCCATGGGCAGGGACACAAGACCAAGTTTCTCAGGGCCCCATCCAACCTGGCCTTGACACTCCTGGAATGGGGCAGCCACAGCTTTTCCAAGAAAGGAGTGAGCTTAAGTCATGTCTCTTCCCAGGTGCATCTGATCTGCTGATCCCAGTAACAGTAATCTTACAGCAGTATTTCTAGAAGTTTACAGGATTTTTCTAGGTTTACTAACCATTTCTTGGGTACAGAAAGTTCCATGTGTGTGGCCCCATGAATTTAGCTGCAGCTCTTGCACTACGTTCTTCCATCATCCCCTAAGGAAAATGAGTTCACCATGCTTGGGGGAGCAAGTCAGCATTCATCTGCATGCTGTTGTCTCATTTCCGTGCTGCGTCTGGTCTGGACAGCCCAGCTGGTTTGGAAGCCCAGAAAAAAAGATAATAAAGTGAAAAAAGTGAGTTGCCAATGCTCAAATACTATGTACAAGTAGATGAGCCTCTGTGTTGCCGTGGATCTCTGTCCTTCGACAAGGTATATGCCTACTGCAATTTTCTCTCGAAGTGTGTACAACTTAGAAGACAGGAAAACCAATCAAATGGATCTTCACAGAGTCATGTTGTAAATACTTGGACATAAAGGATACACCCAGTAACTCTGAAGCACAAAAAGTATTTAGAAATTACTCAGTAGAGTACTAAAATGGAATTATATCTACATTTAAGGTGAATATTTCTGACTTCAGAAGTTTTTAGTATTGCCTCAGATTCATTCAAACTTGACTCTTTTTTTCTTATTCATTTCTTTGGCTGTCAAAATCAACTGTAACTTCAGCGTGTGACTGACAGTTTTTCTTATATGTCAAATTGAGGTTCAAGAAAAGGAAAAGAGAGATGTCTAATTGCTTTTAGTTCTAAACCAGTGGCTGTTTGGGTACATCTCTGCAACTCTAAAAATAGCGAGCAACTATAACAATACCAGACAGAAATACACTCTGTTCAGTGTTGATGCCTGCTAAGGATTACTTGAAACAGTTGTCAAGAAGTTTGTAACCCATTACTGTAAAACCATTTGTTCAGACTTACAACTTTTAATTTGACATATATCTGGAAAGTAGGTTGTGTTGGAAGTTAATGGAGAAGAGAGGAAGTGAACAGACTGCAGCATCACAAGAAATAACTCACGGCATTTCCAGTCACATTTACAAAGTGACCTGGAGGTCTAATTCTAGTTTCTAAATACCTGCTAGGTGGAAGCTGGCACATACTGGATTCAATTCAAATGACACTGTGGGTGTGATAATGTTGGCTTCAGGACACAGTGCCCAGTTCCACCTGCCCTCAGTAATTAATTTCCGTGCTGTCTCGAGCATGTCACTGTTTGTTCACAGTGAACTGGTTCAGAGGGACCTCAAGTGTTTGTTCACAGAGTGCAGTCAATCTTTGTGTGCATTCACCTGTAGTACTTTCTATCTGAGAGTCTTAGAGGGTTTTAAAAATACTTACTTAAGTAAAATGATTGTTAAAAAACTGCTGCCACCTGAAGCACAAAGCTGTGGACTGTTTGCAGCGATGAAGAGAGCATGCACCTTACCAGTGTTCTGTGGTAGGAAAGAGTGCTGAAAAATGTGCCATTTTGCTCACTGTTGGAACAAGTTTTTCTCAGTGTCTGTGCAGCACTGTTGATCTTTGGTTGCACCTGATCATGAAGAAAGCAATTAGTGCAGAAGTAACTGAAAACCAAAGTTTTTTTTTCCTCCATCATTTATCCCATGCCCTCTGTGTCTAGAATGGCTTGATCTGGTCTTAATTGCCGCCAACTCACCATGACATTCCAGCAAGTGAGACCATCAGGGGCCATAACAGAACAAATGCCTGGTTGTAAAAACTGATGGCAGCAATAAGGAAGTTTGTAATGCCTCCACCTTCTGGCTGGTGTGGCAGGAGTCCAATGGCTGGACATTGTCAGCTATTGAGCACCTTGCATTTCCAGTGCCACTGAAGGACTCTTCTTCTGTTACGGGGAAAGGAAAATCTCAAACAATATCTTTCATTACTGCCAGCGTAATTTTGAAAAGCAGAATTTATATTTGTGATGTATCACTGCCCTCGAATTCCCACTTGTTCTTGCCCTCAGTCTGTTGCTAGTGGGACTGGTGGTGGAGGGACTGATTGACTTCGCTGTCACTTTATCACAAATGGGTTTCTGATCTTTCTGGCCAGATTTAAAAGCATTAGTTCATTTAGAAATTGACTCACACTTGAGTCATTGAAAGGTGTGAGTCCTACTGCATATTTTTCAATTGCCCCAAGATACTGAGGGCACTTAAACTGAAAACCCCAGAACTACTGCTAGCTTGATGAGGCTGTGTTGTATTTTAAACAGAAAAATCTGTGCAAGGGGAGCCCAAAGAAGAGTGCTGAGAAATTACTATTCTGTGTGCCTTTGGTTTAGGGCCAGTAGAGATTCTTGTCCATTTGTAGAGCTAATTCAGGTTTAAAAAATGTAAGACTAATTGTTTCATAAATGAAAAAAATCAATTACCTTCAGATGAAAATTATAACTGTTTGAGTACTTAGTAATTGTTTTTGTCTAAAGCTAATTACTTGTGGCTTTTTTTGTGGCTAATAACAAACTGGTTCACAGAGCATTAACTGACACTTACGTGTCTTCATTACACTGTTTTAACTCCTGCTATTCATGATTATGTTCTAACGATGTCTTAAGTATTGCATGGTACCTCAAAGACCTGTCTTTGATCTAAATCTCTCTGTTAATCAGATGGCCTGCGTTTGTTTTGTAATAGTAGTCACTAAGTGCTTCTGATAAAGTCACACTTTCTTTGCACTGAGGCAAATGTAAGGATTAGAAGCGCATGGCAGAAATTACATCTTGGTTCCTTGGGAACCTGTGCATGGTAAGCAAGCTGGAAGTCGTTTTTTGAGTTTTATTGAGGTTCCTAAGTTGTCACCTCTGCAGCTCTGAAAGCAGACTTTACTTCTGTCATGGATGCCTGTATGTATGGGCCATCTTCTCTGCTGTTTTGCCTGACAAATCGAAGCACAGCTGCAGGCTGAATCCTGCACGAAATACTCATCACCATGTAGCATACACACAACAGACCTAACATTACAGATACCCCTCCCAGATGCAGATCCCCAGATAGGTCTTTGCTGTTTCTCGTTTTTTCCAAAGCCAGAATGTTCCATTCTCACACTTTGCTGCTGAATCTGCAGCAAAATTAATTTCTGTATGGGATTTAGTGTGCGACAAAATGATGGCTGTTTGTTGTCTATCAGAGGGGCTCTGCACCTGGATAAACTGGTGTTTTTCCAATGTTTAAAACAGATTCTTTAATGTAAAAGCAGTCACTATGAAAGTAAAAAAAACCCAATAAATCTGAGTCAAATCAGTAAGTGGATCAAAAGAAAAAATGTTTACAAATGTTCTCAAGCAAAGCTATTATTCACTTACTTATCTTCTTTCCCAGTGCTTTGAACTCTTTGTGTGGAGACAGGAGGGAAAAGCCCTAATTTTTTAAGCTCATTAGCTTTAGCTAAAGTATTCTATGTCCTCGATTATTTTAGTTGAACCAGCTTGACAAATAAATTAAAACCTAGGTAATTGAGGCTTTTTTTTCCCACTAACTCCAGCATTCAGTGCAATAGTCACTTAACTATTCTCTCTTTTGGAAAGAGAAAATGAGAAACCTACCTGTGTCCGAGAGTATTTTGATTCACTTGTGCAGGTATGTGCATGTGCATGCTTGCTTTGCACATGAGATGCTGACATCCTTGAACTGAGAAAGAGACCAAAACCAGTTATTTTTTGGGATCAGAGCAACTTGTGCTGATTTGTGTGAATTATCAGCTGGGGAGTCACCTGCAGAGCGGTGTTTGTCTTTGCACACATCCTTGCAGCACTCAGTTCCACCCATTGCTTCCACCTCCAGTGGCCAGGAGTAATAATGAACTTGGGGATAAAGAAATGGAAACCAGGCACTGGCAGCTACAAGTGGGTGTTGTGGGCATAGCACTGAAGGGTATTAAGTAATTTCTATTGACTGGACAAAACATTTGTCTGAATTGGATCCTGTGGCTCAGCTTAAGGGTCTGAAATGGGTGTCACGAAGATGCACGTTTCCTCAGAGGATTTAATTTCTGCCTTTGCTCTCTCTGCCAGGGAGGAGGATGAGTACTCGGAGCTGCGGTCAGAGCTCAGCCAAAGCCAGCAGGAGGTTAACGAAGACTCGCGCAGCATGGACCAGAACTCTGTCTCCGTGCCAGAGAACCATTCCACCATGGTCACTGCAGATGTGGGTGAGTTATGTTCTTAGTGGATTTGATGTCTTCCCACAGCAGAAAGGTATCAGAGCTTTTGAAATGCAAATCCAAGCATTTGGTGAGGAAACATACCCAGGTTGTGTTAATCACAACTGATGCTGAACTTCTGCACAACAGTGAACTTACGTGTGGAGTAACCTCTGTGCCTTGACTGTAGAATCACAGAATCATGAAGGTTGGAAAAGATCCCTAAGATCATTGAGTCCAGCCATTAGCCCAGCATCACCACCATGTTCACCATTAAACCGTGTCCTCAAGTGCCATGGTTTTTGAACATTTTCAGGAATGGTGACTCCACAGCCCCCCTAGGCAGTCTGTTCCAGTGCTTTACAGCCCTGTCCATGAACATCTTTTTCCTGATACCAAATCTAAACTTCCCCTGGTGCAGCTTGAGGCTGTTTGCTCTTGTCTGGTCACTTGTTACCTGGGAAAAGAGTATGACCCTCACCTGACTGCAGCCACCTCTCAGGTAGTTTTGGAGAGCAGTAAGGTCGCCCCCTGAGCCTCCATTTCTCTAGAAGAAGACCTTCTAGCAGAATTCTGCTTTATTCCTGCTATCACGGATTTCCAGAATTATCTTCAGAGCTCTATTCCTGTTTTCTATACTATATTGTTCATAAATACAAGACCTACAACAGCACATTTGTATTTTGGTATCTGTGATTTCTAGAAATGTTGATACAACAGAAATAATAATAATAATAATGTGCTTGCAAAGTGTCTGACCTCGGGAATTCAAAGTATTAACGAAAAGTTTAATAGAGGTTTTTATGGTCTGGAAAAGTTAATGTTTTACTATCAAAAGTTAATGTTTACTGTTAAATTCATAGTTGAACATATTCTCATATGAGGATTTTTTGCCTTCATTTTCTTGTTACCAAAAAAAAAAAAAGGAGCTAATTTGCTTTTCAAGATTTATATTGTCTTCATGAAGTGGAATTGAACCACGGCTTGTGGACATAAACAGCAAGTTTGTCTGGTTAAGTTTTAACAGTGAAAAACACAGCTGTAGAATGACATACAATGTAGAGGCCTAGAAGATAAGGAGGCTGATACGTCTGTCCCAAAAACCAGCAGCCAAATAGCTCTGGAGCCAACCTTTTGGTAATTACACGCTGTGAGAAGGAGCAGGATGTGGCTGGCGGAGGGAGCCGTGCAGAGGTACATGCAGCACTTTTCAGGGACAAATGGCCTTGTTTACCTCCTGGACTTAAGCACAGGATGTGGCTGGAGGAGGGAGCCATGCACAGGTACAGGTAGCTCTTTTCAGGGACAAATGGCTTTGTTTACCTCCTGGAGATAAGCACAACACAGCACATGGCAAGCACAGGGATGAGACTGAGAAGTGGGCATGGGCTGTAGAGAGGAACCCAGACCGCCTAAGACCCCAGAGGCCTCCCCACCTATTTCTAGAAAGGTCTGAAAGAACAGATTGCCCATGATAACTTAATTTGCGTAGAAAGGGAGAAACTTATCTCCGGAGCAGGGAAAACTACCTATAAACAGATACCTCCACAAAGCCCAGTTCTGCATGTGCAACCCAGCAACCTGAACACCCAGCTGGATCATAAAAGAGCCAGGACTGGTGATCTCCATTCTTCTCTTTCTCTCTCCCCCTGTTTAGTTTATCTCTCTTTTTCCCTCTTCCCTTTCACACTCTATCCAAAACCCACTGCAATGTGCTTATATAGTAGGTCAGGGCCTAATCTGACTCCGTTTCCATTCCAAGTGTGTAATCTATTAATTAGATTTTGTGAGCTTTTGTGGACCTTCTGACGTTTGTCATTCCTTTGACTACAAGAATCTACAAATCTTGGGTGCTCCCTTAAAGGTAGGACTCACAGATAGCAGTGGTCCAAATAAGAATGTTATCTGTAGGGATTCCTGAATTTCTTCCGTATTTTCATTCTATCCATAGACTCTGTCCTTTTTTGGGTGGTGTTTCCATATTCCTGTGAAAATAAATTGCACATGTACACACATGTAGATACAGGAATATGTATAATTTTTAATCCTTCCAGATATAGGTATATAAGGATAAAAAAAACCATGCTCTAATAACCCATGAGCATACTTGCTTACTGCCCTAATTGAGTGAGCATCAGTGACTTAGTAAAACCAGTAATACTTCATGACACACCAAAGCACGTGGATCTGCTGCTCTGTTCCTGCAGGCAATAAAACACCTGGAGCCAGAACTGTGAATGCTTTCCAGTACATCTTGCAGAGTTGTGATTGGGCTGTGATGGTTTTCTGTCAGAAATGGGGTTCTCACTTTGTAAGCCATTTATTTTATGGGGGAAATGTTACTGTCAAAACAAATCCCAGTGGACAAGGTCCTGTGAAGGTTGTTTAAATGTACAAAATGTTCATTTTAGAAGATGTTGTGGAATGAAGCAAATTCAAGCAAACAAAACACAAGGTTTTTGCAAGTAAGCATCCTTCTTGCTACATGCTGCTTCTAAGTGGGTGTTGTTATTACTATAAAGGACTTTTTTGGTATTACAACATATGGGTGGCTGCTAGTCAGGAATTAGTGAAATGACTTCCAGAATAAAGTTTCGTATGTTGCCCATTCACATTTTTAATGCAAGGTAACATCATTCTAAACTCTTCTGTTTGGGAAGCAGTAGGTTTGTGTTTACATGTATTAGGCTTTGGAGTTAGATTTATGATAATGAGTTGGCAGGTTTTTTTAGGTTTTTTTTTTTACTTTCTCTTTTCATTCCATCGTCCAGCTGCTCTCAGTCTTCCCTTGCACGGGCAGATTTCAAGGCAGTCTGCAATAATTCGGTGTCTCTTAAAATTCAGACCCAGTTCAATGCCACACTGCTTTAGTGCCCTGCAAGAACCACAAGTACGAGGCTGCTGCAAAATTCTGACCATGGTGAAGCGCTTGCAGCAGCAGTACAGGAATAACTCCCTCCAACAAGAATGCCTGCCTCTGTTTTTAGTGGGGTAGAGGAGCTGTGGGTGTGCAGCTGTGGGCAGCTATTGCAAACTCTTGCCTAGCAAGCCAGAAGTACTGACTGGCAAATCCAGGAGACAGCACAAGGGTGAATTCTGCCATAGCTCTGCCTTTGAAATAGCCATTCTCTCACCAGAGGTGAACCTATGAAAAACATAATTTATGGAGTGAGCTAGCAAGGTACAGAGACGTGCTTCTTTTCACTTAAGTGGAGGGTGCTATGGCAGTGGGCACTAGGAGAAGTTTGCCTAAAGACAGGAAAGGAAGTAATTCTCTGTGATATTTTATAATTAAAATAGCATTGTTGTATAAACTGTTAATATAGTTGTAGTATGGAACATAACAACAAGATGTGGGTGATATGATTCCTGAATATTCTGCAGTTGCATTTGAAGAGGGAGTATCGATTACAATAAAACACAGGCTCTAAGGCAGTTGATAGGGATAGTTTCTGTGAACATCACAATTTTTTAAAATCAGGCAGTACCTAAGTACAACCACAAAAATTCCTCTGAAAAACATCAAGTCATAACATCACTAAATATACCAGACAGAAGAATGTTGTGTTTACAGAGACAAATGTATGAGATTAATAAAATGGAGAGAATAGGCCTTGAATGGCCAAAAGAACAACATAGAGAAATGTCACAGAATGTAACATATAATATCTTAGAATGTTCTTCTGAAAAGAGGGGGTTTTGAAGAAAGAGTGAACACTTCAGATAAGCTGTGGGGCTGTTATTTGTCAGATGAGAGGTAGCTCATTATTTCAGTTGATGTGATTATGGTGTTTAAGCCTATCAGTTGTTGAGGAAAAAGCGGCAGAGTGCAAGGACATTGTTTGAACAGTATCTGTCCTGGCTGTTCTGCAGCAGGCACTTCCTGGTTAGAGTTTGTTTTTTCACTGAGTCACTAATTGTTATGATGTTTGTTTTGTTTTGTCTTGCTTTCTTTTAGATAACTGTAGTGACTTGAATTCAGAACTGCAGAGAGTGCTGACAGGTCTGGAAAATGTTGTCTGTGGGAGGAAGAAAAGCAGCTGCAGTTTGTCGGTGGCAGAAGTGGACAGACACATTGAACAACTCACTACTGCCAGCGAACATTGTGATTTAGCCATTAAGGTAATGGTAACATTAGGCTCTAAATGCAGTGTGTACATTTCCTGAGACACCGGATCACTTTTGTAGTAATCAGACTTCGCTTCCAAAGGTGTTAAAAGTACTCCATAGGAGTCAACCCGAGTTCGTGGTGTGTGTTGGGTAAGTAGTAACACACCTGTTTTACACCTTTCAAGATCCAGGAGGAGTTACTAATACACTTGTGGTCTCAAATCAGAAATGTATTTGTCTTATGCTCATTTCAAAGATAAGAGAAAGGGGGATATTCAACAGTTAATATACTTTCTTAAGCAAGTTTGCATATCCATGAAACAAGCTGTCACCTGCCAAAGGTCCTAGAGGTAGTCATTGACCAGTGACTGAAAACACAGTGTCTATGCCTAAATTGTGATTTGGCTGTCTTAAAATACAAAGTTGTTTTGGTTCCAGGCAGGACTGGGTTAATTTTTGAAGTAGCCAGGAAGGGGCATGGCCAGGTTATCCCACATCCCTCATTTTCCAGGCATCCCTTCCTGGTCATGTGTTTTTGGGGGTGAAAACTCATGTGCAAATTGTCCATTTCTTTTACACTCTGTTATTAGTATTTCTGCTGTTGCTGTTAATTTTCTTACCTCATTGCTGTTTCCAGTAAATCGTTCTTGTCTCAACCCCTGATCTTTGCCTTTTGTGCCTCCGATTTCCCTTTTCATCCCACAGAGAACTGGGGGGAGTGAGTAAGCAGGGTGTGGTTTGGAATTGTTAGAGTGGGAACACTAAATTGGGGAACACCACAACAAAAGCTAATTTAATGCAAAGCATGTTTTGTGCATTAGGTCAAGTGAGATAAGTCAGACTCAGGAACAAATAATTCAAGTGATAGCTGTATGTGTTGCTATATTGAATACATCTCACTTCAGATGCCTCTGTGGGCCTCACACAGGCTGATCTCTTCCTGTTTCCCAGAATCCACAGACTCTCTATTGGTGAATACTGACTTCTGAAAACGGTTGATCCTAAAACTCCACATAGAACTTGGCAGCATTCAAATTACTGATCCTGATCCTCTGAGAGAAAACCTACATGTAGAGCCCCTCTCTGCCTTTTCACCCTTGGCTGCAGGTCATTTCTGCTTTCCTCTTTCTTCAGGGAGAAAATTGAGGGATTTTGAAAGTGGGTAGAGTCGTGAATGGAAACCAGAAGTATTCTGACTGTCCTTTGCCATGGCTGTTGGCTTTTTTCTTCACCAACAGACTAATGCATTTAAATATTTTGAATCCTTCAGCTTTGGTGGTTAAATTTCACTGGGTTCCTTTTAATGCAGTTGCTGCTGAAATTTTTTTTTTGCTTCTTTTATGCAAATCATGTGGCCCTAGCTATAACTGAATTGTTTCTGTCCCACAAAAACTGAAAAGGCCTTGAAATTAAATTTATCAGCATCCTTTAAGAAAAAGATCTAAGAAAATTTCTGCAGAATAGTCTGATAAATGCTTAGTTTATTTTATTAAGTAACAGGTACTTAACCACTAAAACTTTGCTGATTAAAAAAGCTGTAAGTATTTCCAAGCATGAAACATCTAGTACGTGAGAACAGCTGTACTGGGTTGGACCAAAAGTCCATCTGCCTAGTGGCAGATGCTAATGGAAAGACAGCATCAAAAATGACTTGCGTAGTATGTTCTTCTTCTTTCAAAGATGCTTCCAGCAAAGTGGGTCTGTAGGGACTTCTTGAACCAAAGGTGATGTCTTTGTGTTTAACAGTAGTGGCTGGAATTTTCTTCCTTAATTGTACCTACTGTGTTTTTAACCTGTCTAAATTTTCGGCCTCCATAAATTTTGTTAGGAATAAATTCTGCCACTGAGTTACACCATGTGAAGAGGTGTCGCTTGTGCTTCTTTTAAACCTGATACTTGTTGATTTAATCTGAAACCACATCTGTAACACAGCACTTCTTGTAAAGAAAATAAGGCAGAGACCACTGATAGCAGTGTCAGAGACAAGACTGGAATTACCGTCATACAACATCCTGCTGCCCTGTGCTCAGAACATGACATTGTAATTCAATCCCATACTCTGTGAAATTATAACAGAATTGTCTGCTGGGCAGCAACAGACCGGATAAAAATGGTCTGTAATGCCGCTTCGAAGGAAAATAATGAACATTATTTTACATAGCTATATCTATGTAGTGTTTATTCTTTATTTTCCATGGAGGATGGTTGATAGCATGTTGGACACCAGAAAATTTTCGTGCTGTGAGGAGAAGCAGTGGCTTAGGAAAGGGAGGGGTTGGGAAAATAGCAGCACTGGAGCATGGGGAATAAGGAGGAAGGAGGAAGCAACAGAACTTCACATTAGAGAGGCGAGAAAACAGCAGGGGAAGTACGAGAGGGGTGTGGAGGGAAGAAGGGAGAGGAGAAATCAGCAACAGAGGCACTTTTTAAAATAAAGCTGGTGTCATCAGAAGAGAATGCTCCTGCCATTACAGAGCTTCTCTTTCCATCATGAGATTAACCCCCTGTGCTTATTCAGAACTTGAACTCATTCTCATGCTTTGTTGAAATAATTTGCCTTGTCATAATTTGAGATCTATGGGTCCAAGTGAAGCTAATATAAGGGAGAGCTGGTGCTGCTTTATCTCATAGAGATGTTGCAAGGCTCTGCTTTTTCAGAAAAGTAATTTCAGTTTCCTGCCAAATCTGTAAGCAGAAACACTGTGTAGATACTGTGTCAATAGAGTTTCATAATTGTGGCTCCAAATGTATTGCAGTTTGATGTAAGAGAGACATGAAATACAATTCAAAAGGATAAACTGAACAAATAAAAAAATTTCTTTGATACCTCAATCAGACAGAGCTGAAAATACTGAGAAGATTTCTTGCAGAAAAAAAAAAAGTTGTCTCTCCAACTAGGTTTGTCATTTTAGCTGTACTCTAGTTGGTTCTTTTTGTCCCTCCCAATTTAAGAAAATAAACAAGGCAGTACTTTCTGGTATATATAGAATCACAGCGTCATGGATTCATAGGATATGCTGAATTGGAAGGAGCCCATCAGGATGTAAATGTTCTTTTCAATAAAACAACTAAATAGACTATTACTACCTTTTGTGCATGAGTTATCTTCCATATTAGCTGTAAAAGTATAGGCTTTAGTTTCAGCTTGTTTTTGGATTAGCCAACAAAAGGAGACTTTTACATTGCCAGTGACATCACATATTATTTTATTTTCCGTGTTTCGTCCCATCATTTTAATACACACTGCTTTCAGAGAGTTTCAAAGGCTCATGAGCAGCATTTGGAGTGGGTTTGCTTGTTGCAGATACCTTTCATAGCGGAAGAAATGGGACGCAGGCACAGCATACGCCGGGTAGTAGATTCCAAACTGCAGATGGTTGTCTGACACGTCGAGTGTTCAGCTGTGTTTGAGTGTTCAGCTCAGTGTTGAGTAGCCACTCTGACAGTCAGTTCAGACATGGCACTGTTCCCTTGCTGGTGGTGGGTGGGTGCTTGTAGTGCACTTTCACTCACTGGAAGTTCCTGAGTGTCCCTTGTTCTCGACAGTGCGTGCAAGGCACAGCTCAGAGAACAGAGGTGGGACAGGAGGTGCTGGATGGCATTATGTGTTCCAGAGAAATCCATCCTTTTCTTAGGCGCTGGAAGGGCTGTAACATCCACTGTAAGCCTAGCCAAGGCCAGAGTTCCTTCTTTTATTTTGCTGTCACCTCAAGGAAAGGACACACTCAGGGACATGGGAAAGAAGAGCCCTCTTTTAATCCTCTCCCACTCTTTTCCGTGCCCTTTTGTGGCGTTGGTCTAGCAATAAATAAGGCCCCATGCCATGCACATTCACAGGCTGCTCATTTCTGCCTGTTACTCAGCAGGGAAACAATAAGTACAGTGCTGGCCCGTGACAAGGAGTCATTAATTTATTCTAAAGTATTCTGAGATTAAACTACTGGGATTGCTGTCATTCACAGGTGACATGTTTTATTTGCATGTATTTGTGTGCTTTGGTGTTTGTCAGTGTGAAATATTTCAATGAAATGGTCAAACTGTCAAAGAAAATTAGCAGTAATTTTGTTTGATATTACTTAGCAAACAAAAGAAGCAAACTAATGGTGTTGAGGGGCTGGGAGCGTGCATATAAGTGTGTAGAATTGCCTGTTAACACACATTTCGGTCTCATTTATCCATTAGTCCTGCTCAGTCGCTTTTGCTCCTTTCTGTTCGTTGATGACTGTGTTTTTGCAGACTGTGGAGGAGATTGAGGGTGTACTGGGACGTGACCTTTATCCAAACCTGTCTGAGGAGAGATCTCGGTGGGAGAAGGAGCTGGCTGGGCTGCGGGAAGAGAATGAGAGCCTCACGGCCATGCTGTGCAGCAAGGAGGAAGAGCTCAACAGGACCAAGGCCACCATGAATGCTGTCCGTGAGGAGAGGGACAGACTGCGTAGAAGGGTAAGGCTGCTGCACAGATGATGCCTTCTTTTTCCTCCAACTTGTGTGATTTTGTCACCAGAACAATCTTCTCTTTAATCTGACTTCCTGTGCTGGCTGTAGGGCTTTTTGTTTTTAAAGCCAGGCTATGAAAATGACAAAACTGAACATAATTGAAAAAGAGTGTGTGACAAACAGCCAGTGTGCACAATAACCTGATTTCAGAAATCATGTGTTAACAGAAAACCTGATATTCATCTTCAAGGAAGCATGTGTAACTGGGCTATAGAGAAAGCAGATGTTCATCTAGTGAATTTTCCTGTGAGGCTTTTTTTCCCTGTAAACAACAAATATTTCTTTGTTTTTGATGGGAATTCAATTTGCGATTAGGAGAAAGAAAAAGAGCAGAACTCCTGTCAGTGGGTAATAATTCTCATACTGAACAATGAGTAGTTCCAGCCATGTCCTGCTTCCCTGTCTACATTTTGTGATGCTTTAAGGTCAGATAAAGGCCTTGTGCTTTGTGTAGAGTCCAAAGTAAAAAAAAAGAAAAAAGAGGGAGGTGGAATTTGTTCACAAAAAAATTGAAAAATGATGAAACAGCCAATCTCCATTACTTTTAAAATTTGTTTTCTCCGTATCTGTTCAATCTGCAGAGTTTCGGCTCGATATTAAGTATTTTTGGTTTTAAAACAGGCAGTTTCAAGTTTGTGTCCAGTCTGAATAAAAATTGAGACACCATATCATGGTAAATTATTGCAAATATAACTCTTTACCTACTGGCAGCAGATCAGCTCTTTTTACTGTTCTAAACCAACATTGTTCCACAGTGAGTGTGTTATTTTAGCATAAACCTGCGTGATGTGAGATTTCCAGTCTTCTGATATGAAGCCATAAATTACCTTTCCAAAACTCTCTCCTAACACTAAAACGGCATATGTGATTAAGCAAGAGTCGTAATCTCTGGTCATATAAAGCAAGACCACTTCAACTTCTCCGCTGTAAATTTTTGTCTTGTTATATACCATAGGTTGTTTTCAGTCCTGAAATTTTTGAACTGATTTTATAGTGACAATTTTCTTCTAACAGAGGCAGTACTACCCCTTCAGCTACAGAAGTAGCTGGACAGGCTGGATTGTTGCCAATTTGAGTGGGTGGCCACCAACACAAGCAGGGAGAGAATAGGAATGTGTGCTTGAGGAATTTTCTTACAAGACTGCCGATGTTGACGCTGCAGGTGATACGGATGGATACTGACATATCAAACAAGAAAAAAATAGGTGGCCTTGAGCATAGAAAAAGATTAATGTTTTGAGGAGTATGGAATGCAAGTTAAGGTGGTTGAAAGATTGGTAACCAGAATTTATGCTGACAGCCAGGAGCTCCTCAGTTAAAAAACAGAAGAGGGGAAAGAATTGTGTTGTACCCTCAGGGATTAGCATGGCTGAACCATAGTGGCAAATTCAGTCCTATGTGTTACCAGAAAAGTTATTTCTGGTAGAAATTGGAAAAACTGTATAAAGAGTGGTGAGATCTGATCTGGATGTTGTTCTTATCTCTTATGCATGTAAAGGTGCACTTAAATTGGTAGAAAATGATGTAGGCAATAGTCAGAGAAATGGGCATTGTCCATGGAGAAGGTACTTGTCCTGATCAACATGGCAAAACATAATCTTAATTTGTTTACTCTTCACAAGTGCTAGAGGTAAAAAAAAATGGGAGTAATACTTCTCTAAACTTGGGGACAGAACTAGAGCAAGAGCAGATTAATGTGAACCACTTGTGGCTATATGAGGCTGGAAATTAGATTGTGAGGTGTCTAAGAGACAAGAAGATTGGGGGTCTGAAAAAGCACTGAGGAGTAAGGCTGCTGACTAACTAATTTCTAAACACAGCTTTGTAATACTGAAGTTATGTTTGTATATTGAAACATTTGACTATGCAGGGATACCTGTTAAAACCAGGATCATTACATTAGGATTGTATCCAAAGGAAAGCAGAAAAAGCCAAGGTAACTCTGCTGCATTAACTCTAGAGCCAGCCTTAGCATCTTTTCACAAATCTGCTATGTTTTGTCTGGCTGCCAGCAGTTGCAGGTCTCTATTATGGAAGCATCTCTGGTGGAAACAGAATTAAGGTCATCAACTTGTTTCAGCTGTTTGCAACTACAGAGGACTTTACTGAAATCTGGTAATTAATATTATCCTTCTCATGCAGAACAACTGATTTATTGCCCCCACCGGAGAAGTTTGTTCATGACATATGACCCTGTCTGCACTGTGTAATTGTTGCACTGGAGACTGTATTTGCATTTTTAATGTAGCTCCATGTCCATAGTGACAACAAAATAAATGGGTTTTTTTGACCTATTAAGTATTTTCTATATGCCACCTGAACTCAAGAGTCACTTCAGATTATTTCCCTGGAGAGTGGGAAAAGAGGTACAACTAAAATTTAGTTATTGTCCTTCTCAAATTAAATTGGGTGAAGTGAACAAGCTTGAAGTTGACCAGATCAATAGGTTTGTTCCTTCAGACCAATGCCTGTAATCAAGCCAAGTGCTTTCAATAAATTTTTCTCAGGCTTGTTGGAGATCTAATTTAATTAGGTATTTACTGCGCTCAGTTAACAGATTGAGCTGCTATCTGGAACAGTAGCTAAGAAATAACATACATTCAGAGTTTGTTTCCCACAGGTCATTAGTGAATGAGGTAATTGCTTACTTCTGTAGGTTGTCTGCAGAGTAACAGCTGATTTCATAATGCAGAGGTTTATTTTACCTCTGTATTACACTGCTGCATTAAAAATAAAATCTCTTTAGGTCCAGGCTGGTCAGTGCCCTAGAAACTGCTTACACATAGCTGACCATAATCCTGAATCCAGTAATACAGATAAGATGGTGGGAAACTTCTGTAGGATTAATATTATTGTAATCAGGTCAGCACTATTTACAACTGCTCTAAAGAGTAACAGGCTTAAGTAGTAGAAGCAAAAGTAATATTTGTGTTCTTACACAAAAGCTCTTGTATCCACCAGGGATTCAGATGAGCAGCACTGAAACAGCGTACAAACTTCATCGTGACTGCGAAGTAAAAACTCTGGGCTTTTTATTTATTGCCCATGAAAGCTGCCAGATGAGTGGTACCTCAGCACAGTCTTAAGGAGCTGGCTGGCATAAGAAACAGTGGACGTGGGCAGCATTCAGGCTTCCCTGAGGCTGTTCTGAAGAAATAAGTCAGAAGAGATAATGCATTTCCCGCTCTGGGTCTGTTAAGTCTTCTTAACATGTCTCTTCATGAACCATATGTCAGTGTGTTCAGTTAATCCTGTGATTCTGGTTGTGAACGTTGTACTGTACCTGCTCCAAACGCAGGTGGTATCACCAGCTGACCAGAACAAAAACACTTCATTAGCTGTCTCCAGCTAAGACCTTAATGAAAACATAATCTCTGGAGTGGTAGAAAATCAGCATATTGTGTGTGAGCCTATCAGCTGCCCACATTTCCCACTCAAGAAAACTTTCATTTTAGCAGAGGGCTGTCCCAAAATACGCAGTTCTTGTGGGCAGGTGAAACGTACCCATACCACTGCAGTACTCAGATCCTTGGCCTTGCAGGCATTCTTGGGCCCACACTGTTCTCAGATGACACAAAGCTGGCAGGAGCTGCTGGACTCTCTTAGTTTTGCCATCATTCCTGTTGGGATCGGAAGGTATTGTTTCAGATTGCTGGAGAAGCACTGACACATTAGGGGCCTTCAGAGATCATTAGCTGCTTGCACAGCTTAAAGTGATCCTGGAGCTGTTCTGTCTCCTTGTCTCTTGGTGAGCACCAGAAACCTGAGGTAGCAGCCCAAAGCTATTCCATTCCAATACCTCCTTCAGCTGCATGATATTTGCTTATGCAGCAGCATCTCCACTCAAGGAAGTGGAGCTTTACTTCTGTTTTCAAGCTTGCGTGCAAATACTCAGTGATTAATTGACCTTATAGATACCTGGAAAGATTTCTTTACCATACTCAGTCAATCACAAGAAAACAATCCATAGGAACTCAGACCTTACTTGCTCTGGTGCTCATGGTTTAGGAGAGGCTGAAAATTATCAGGCTGAAAATAATCAACGCTCGGCTTGAATGAAAGGTGGGGGGGACTTTTGGCTGGGATGGACCCTCGCCACTCAGAGCAGCTTGAATTGTTACACTGGTGTTTGATTAGGCATCTTCTCCTCCACAGATCTTCAGGATGCTTGAATAAATTAGAAAGTGGGAGAGGTTCACTCCCTGTGGTTTGTTGTACTTCCTCCTCCATATAATAGGGGAAAGGAAATGAAGCAGCATTAGAATGCTGAGGGGGAAAAATGTGCTATTACTTGAAGGGTTCAAGGATACTGTATGATGAAACAGGTCACAAGTAGGGTAGAACGAAAAGAATCACAGGCATGTCCCTCATTTGAAAGTGGTTGAGAAACAAAAGCAACAGGTGTCCTTTGAATGTGGAAATCAGTGACAAAACCAGGCAGTTTGTAGCAATGTTTTTTTATTTAGGATAGGTTAATGAGTCATGTAGTTGCCACTATGCCTGTGCAAAATAAAAAGACTAAAAAACATGCCTCTTAGAGTCATGGTTACAAATAATGAGAATATTCTGCAGAAGTATTTTTCTATAGCCCATGATGCATTTGGACAAATCCGTCTGTGATGCTTGTTAATAACTTACAAGTCTTTCATAAATTGAACATCGCTGTAGTGTGTCAGTCCCTTTTCTCTTCTACCCTTCCTTTCTTTTTATTTAGTTCTTAAGGTGATAAATTACCCTTAATTTTTCACTATTTCCTACTCCAATTCTTAGCATTCAAAGGAAAAAAAATTAGAAATGCAGCTAAGTAATTGGTACCATTGCAAAACATCAAATATTAATTAGTGACATTTCCACTTCCTTATGTTTATTTTAATAACTTGAGAACATCTGTTTGCACCTGACTTTTGTTTTTTGTGTCTAGGCTGTCCATTGCTCTGAAACCTAGTGGCTCTGTTGGCTTGTGTCTCACTTCATGTACCTGCACCTGCTCTTTCCAGGGTTCCAGTACTTCTTTACTTCTGTAATTTCTTGGACTTCCTCCAGTCATTTAGAAGATCTTTCCTTTTTTTTTCTGGCTTTCACAGACATTTCCCTGGATTTCTCCTTTTCCCTCCATTCTCAACTCCTTGGGGTTTTTTTTTTGTTTTTTTGAGATCATATAATTAGATCTGCCTGCCAGACCGTTTCTACCTCATTTTAGTGCTTCAGGAGTTTATGGCAATTTTTATACCCTTCTGAATGTTTCTGTCTTTAAACTAGTATGACGCAAGGACTCAAGAAATTTTTCTTTGAATCCTTCCTAGTTATTCCTTCTCCCACACCCACAAATCCACACTTTTCTTTCTTCCAGTGTTAACTTTCTTGGGTTTGTTTCTATTCTTGTCTTTACCCATTGGATTTTGCCAATTTTGTCATCCATTTCCTGTAAGATATTCCCTTTGTCTCTGTCAAATTTCCAAGTGTTTATTGTGTCTCATGTGCAGTACTGCAGTTTACCTTCATTCTATGAGTTAGCATAACCTTCAGAATAATTTATATTACATTGGTAATGGTGCTAAAGACTGTTGATACCGGGAATCAGAAAATTTTTAATCATGTTTTTAAAACCAGTCTTTTCATAACTCACGCATTCACCAAATCAGAGAAGAAACTGGCTCTTCTGAACTCTGATTTGGGTTTGGGGTATTTTTTCTCTTCTTTGGTCATTCTTTATTTTTTCTGTAGAATAGCTACCAGTGTGGAATAGTACTTTTTGGGGAGATGCTGCATACTGCTCTATTTACAGTGGAGGTTTCTGTGGCCAGAAATAGTTACCTAAGGTGTTTCTGCGCAGGGTGGTGGGTGAGCAACCCAGGCGTGAGATTCTGGCTTTTGGTGAATGTGTGAACTGTGAGATGAGTGATTTTACAGGTCAGACAAACTTGTCCTGTTACCCTGCTCAGAATTAGCTTCTAATACTGAGTGTTGCTAAAATTAGTGCAGTTATTTATAGCAGTCAGTTCAGCATGTAATTTCACAAATGAAGGCCTGAATTAATACGTCAAGAAGCACAGATAAGAAGGCAGCTTCTTTAAGTTGTGGTTGCTTCTGTGATACAAGATTAAGACAGTGAGTTGCACAAATTATTAACTGTGCTGTGCTCTGAGTTTTCTTCTAGAAATGTTTTCCTGAGCAAAGCTTTGCCTGACTACACTCTTAGCTGTGTTCATTTTTCATTCTGTTGCTGGTGTTGTTTCACAGATCTATATGAATAATTAGCTATGTGAGCCTGGCCAATAGTCACTGCCCAGTAAGAAAACACAGAATAAAGGAAACCTATCTGCATTAGAGTTTTGTGTGGTACAGTCTTTGTATAAGGTAGTTTTAAACTTCAGAGTCTGCAAATGCTTGGCATTTAAGCAGCTTTACCACTCTCTTTCCAGGTTGCACTTAAATTTAGAATGTTATTTGCTTTTGGACTGGAATCTTACAGGACTGGCTTCTGAGCATACGTGAATATTTTAGCAATTTTTAAGCTGGACATTTAGGCTGGGGTTTTATTTTATAAAGAATACATCCAAGTGGTCTTCTGCTTCTTTGCTTTTAAACAGTGCTGTAACTTAAGCATTTGGAGAATTTAATTTGGAACAGCCTGGGTTAAAAGAAATAGTAATAAATGGCAATTTTGACTTAATGAGATTTTTGAGTTGCTTTTTTAATTTTTCTTTTTCAGTGTTAATACCACAGTTCAAATCCTGTCTGCACTGACATTCCACATCTGCAAGCAGAAATATGCATGCATGGTTTATTTCAGCTTTATGCATATCAACAGGCTGAAATTACTGGTTTGCACCAGTAGAGCACTTCTGTCCTTAAGGTTTGCATTAGTGCAGCTGTACCCATGTTGAAGTTAAATATGTCTGTATGAACAAAAGAGGCCTCAGCTGCAAATACGTAGAAGATACTTGCTATGAATGTGCACTTTGTGCACTCTGCTCAATTAACTTCATGATGTAATTGCAGTTAAGATGTATAATTCTGGGTCAAGCACCCATATCAATTTTTCTGCAGGTTAATTTGATTTGATTTGATTTCGGGTTTTGTGTTGCTTGGTTTCATTTTGTTCACAGTGCAGCACTCCTCCACAACTTAGGACTGCAGTTAGACTTTATGTGCTTTTATTGTTGCCACCTATAGCTTTTTTAAAAATAACATGTTATGCAAAATACACAGGTTTTGTGGGTTTTTTCTTTTTTTGTAATTTGCAAATACCTAAAACTTCTTTTGGCACGAAGTGCTCAGGCAGTTTGACCCTCAGTTTGCATATAACAGAGGGAGAGGCAGGGATACTCTTCCGGAAATAGAAGCAGGCTGTCTGTAGAGGATTGTAGGAGGCATAAGATACTGCTTTGGTGACTGGAGAGCATTCCAACTTGAACTCTTTCCTCTGTGCAGTAGGTTGAATCATCTGTTGTGCAGAGAACACATGACTGCTGCTGCTTCAAGTAGAGGTGGATAAAACACTGTCCAGATGCACCTACAGCTAAGAAAGCCTAAGCTTTAATGCATCTTTAATTTTGTGGATTTTTGACTAAGGAATTTCAGCTTGCTCAGTCGATTCTTTGTATAAATGTATTTAGTATAAAATCCCACCTTGCTTTAGACAGTAGGAATCACAGTTGCATTTTGTGCTACAATCAGGGGGATGTCAAATGGGCTGAACTTTACCTGACTAGGTTTATGATAAGATTTCACCAGTTCAGTTTTGTAGAGGGACTGTTCCAACAAAATTGGCGTAGAAACCTGTGTATTTAAGGAAAACTTTAAGGGGAATTTCCTCTTCAGATGGTTTCCTTCACCTTCTCCCATCTCACACCTGAGACTCTGAGATCTGTGGGAAAAATTAGCTCTGTCACTTTACCTTGTGGCATAACTGTTGTGTTAAGCAGACCGTTTACCATTTATTCCTTGTCTGTTAAGAAATATTCCAAGGTAAACACTATAATCTTTAGCTCAGCTGGAGTTTGGTTCCTGCAGATTATTTTTTTTTTTTTAACCTTTAAACTGAAAATCTTTTGACATCAGTTCTGCAAGTATCTGATGTGTTATGAGGATTGTGCAGTCAGTGTTTGCAGTGTCTGTTTACAGAGACCTTCTGCAGACTGTTGGTTGAGTACTTTGCTGGTATTTTTTTGACTGTACATTATTCACTAAATTGTAGCTTTACTTGACTATGGTTTTGAAGCATGATTAATGTTTGAATTTCTTTAACCTTTAAATATGACCAAGTCATTGCGTGATTTATGTCAAGATTTTTTTTCAGCACTGGATTTTCCCATTAACAGGCAGACTTGTTTACTTGATTTGTTTAGCCACCATTATCTTAAGCTGGAGCATTAGCTTTACCCCAGAGAGAATAATTTCTATACCTATAGTACAGCTGAAATTTTGAGTAATTACTCTGCAGTGTTATGTTTGCATATTTCCACATTGCAAATGAACAGTAAACAGTAACAGTGAACAGTAAAAAACTGACAGCAGTGGGATTTTAAAATAACCTAAATTTAAAATAACCTAAATTTAAAAAATTTTAAAGTAGCCTACTCTCATCTGCTCCCCACGTGAAAACTTTGCGGCCACCACAGTACAAAAAATGCAACTTCTGTACTGAAGCCAGAAGCAATTACACTTGGCTGGACAATGAGAAAATCTCCAGACTATTTAAACCATAAAAGTGGAAAAATCAGGTTGTTACGTTTTGTTGCAGGTGCGGGAGCTGCAGACTCGTTTGCAAAGCGTGCAGGCTGCAGGTCCATCCAGTCCGAGTCGTCTCACTCCTGCCAACCGCCCTGTCAACCCCAGCACAGGAGAGCTGAGCACCAGCAGCAGGAGCAACGACATTCCCATCGCCAAGGTGGGGTTTGTGTGTTGGCAGCCCTTCTCATGACCTGGGGAGAGGGGGTTGTGTGCTTGTAACTCTTCTCGTGACCTGGGGAAAGCAGGCTTTGTTTTGCACTAGGTGAGTGTGGGATTAACTGGGAGATGTCCAGGGCAGTCCTGAGCAGGTCTGTGAACTTGAGCCGTGGAAAGGATTTAAACAGCATTGATTGCAGTTCTCTCAGTTACAGCACAGGGCTCAGTTCTCTAGTGTTTTGCTTCAGTTTGGCAAATGTAACTAGAAAACAGATGGGTTTCGTGTGATCTTTGTGGGGTGTGGGCAGCTGTGTAACCTGTGCAGCATTCTGACTTACAGATTGCTGAAAGAGTGAAGTTATCAAAGACAAGATCAGAATCCTCATCATCTGATAGACCTGTCTTAGGATCAGAAATCAGCAGCATAGGGGTAAGAACTAAGAAATGTGTGCATGCATGATCCATGTTTCAAGAAAAGTGTTGTTTTCCTGATAAAATTAAACTATCTGAAAACACTTCAAAAGCTTCTTTGAGTAAAGTATTTCAACAAAGAATTATTTCATCCAGTATTAAGATCTCAGTTTCTCGTAACTCATGGCTGGAAATCATTCTCATGAGTGACTTCAAGAGGAAAATTTTTGAGTCAGTTCCTCCGAAGTATTCTTCAAGAAGATTCTCCAGTTGCATTTCACAATTTCAATCAACAGTGAACTGGATTCTGCTTTTGAAATGCCAATGTAAATCAACAGCACTCTAGTTACTGTGTGTTAATATTTGTTTTACTGAAGAACTTGGCTCTAATCCTTTGCTAAGCTCTCAAGACCACAACTTGCATAGTAGGCTTTTTAAGTGTATAATGAAATAGTGGACTTCACCCTTGGTTAGTAGAATTTTAGAACAAAATTGCTTCTAAAAGTGGAATCTTGTACATGTTTTATTCAATGTAAAATTCATAACAAAAACTGAATAATGAATGCCTTGAAGTGAGTGCATGCAAACAAATGCAGTTCTCAATGCGGAGAGTATCTGGGAGAAATCCAGTGGATACCTATTCACAATGATCTGTTAACTGCCCTGTGCAGGTGTCTAGTACTGTGGCTGAGCATTTGGCACATTCCCTCCAAGACTGCTCAAACATCCAGGAAATCTTCCAGACTCTCTATTCACATGGATCTGCTATCTCTGAAAGTAAAATCCGGGAGTTTGAAGTGGAGACGGAGAGATTAAATAGGTGAGCTGGAAAGTTAGATGTATGCACACATGCTGTCTTCTGTTAGCTTTGTTAAAGTTGACTGCTTTTTTTACCCTTTTTGAACATTACTCAGTTCAGTTCCAGCTCAGCTGTGGCAGCTGCAGATAAACATGAAATGTAGTTGCTGAAGAGGAGATTGAATCGTGTGCTAAGGATTCCTTCCACGAGTATGAATTTGTGCATTATGAGATCAACCTGGCACCTACCCCTGTTTGTACTGTAGAGTGTCCCTCTCTGTGGCCAACCAAGCAGTCATGGCATCTTTTTTCATAAAACACATCATTCTTGGAATAAGGACTCCCATAACTTAATCTGCATCATTCTGGAGTTAGCTTGCTTTGTTTTTTCCTGGAGAAATGGAAAAATGTCATTTAACTGTCTGGATAACGATACTGACATGTGGTGGTGTGGCATGTATACCAGTAAACTGGTTTCTGTCTGCAGAAGAGAGATTGCAGCTTTCTGGTTGCAGTTAAAGTACTGCTGGTATTACCCTTCAGCAAGCTCTATCAAAACCAATGTTTTATGTCTTTTTTGGCACATAAAATCAAAACTGTGGATCAGGAACATGAGAATCATGTCTCAGCATGTCTCTATCCAAGTTCTCTCTTCGCCAGAGCTAGCTCAAATGTAGTCTGATCAGTGCAGTATCTCTTTTTATTTATAGCTCATGTTTTTGTAGTGCTGCAAAACGTGATCCTTGTTTTCTTTTTTCTCTACACTGCACAATTATGCTTTGACAGCGTGTATCATTACAGAAGATACAGAAAGTGACAAATTCTAGCAGCTAGAAAATTCAGGGCTTTATTCTAGTAACTGAATAAATGGTATACTAGCCCTTCTCACTCTTCTTTGCCAAGAAGTCAGTGATTTTAGAGTCCTGGATGGCACTGATTTCTTCATTAACTAGCTGATCAAGGTTTCATATTGTTTGTGTGTCTGGTTTTGGTGTTTTTCCAATTTTCACAGTTAGGCATGGTACGCTGATGTGTGTGGTTCAGTTGTCAGCAGAGAGAATAAACAGTAATACTGATATTCTGAATCCTCGTTTTTGTATTCAGAGTTAACCTCATTGGAGGAGGGTTTTACAGTTAAGTTTCTGTTTAGCTGTTAACAGCTGACTGTTGCCAGAATATTTGGAGATTATGTTGGCCCGCTGAAACCTCAGTCATAATTTGGAAATTCCCTCCCTAATCACAACCCAAAGATGACTACTTCACATGTTACTCTGGATGTTCAGAAGAAAGGAGTCATTTATGTGACTGCAGGATCCCTGCACACACCCACAATCACACTGATGAATATTCCATTTAAAACAAGTTGCAAATGTGGCAGCAGAAAGTGAGGAATGAAGGCAGCAAAACTGAGCAAAAGGTTAATACGAAACTGGCCAACCCAGTCTTTGGGCTGCAAAACAAGAGTACAGCTTTGTGCTTGCTGCTGCTGCACGGGGTTAGGACTACATTTTATGGGAAGGAAAGGAGGAGAAGAGGATGACCTAAGAGATTTCTATCCTCTTGGCTTTTGTTGAGGGAGACAGAACCGATGGATTTTGCCATCTTCATTAAAGAACACTTGCACAGACCAAAAGTTTTTTGTTCTGTCAAAGTATGATTGTCCTAGAATTTTCAGGACAGTGACTGCAAGTTAAGCCTGAAGGTTGCAAATAACTTCTTTTTCTGCAGCCGTATTGAACACCTGAAATCCCAGAACGACTTGCTGACGATAACACTGGAGGAGTGCAAGAGCAACGCGGAGAGGATGAGCATGCTTGTGGGGAAGTATGAGTCCAATGCCACAGCCCTCAGGCTGGCACTGCAGTACAGGTTTGTACCTACACGGGGGCTCAGACAGAAAGAGGGAGCTGGGGGAGACTGCACAGAAATGTTCAAGTTACTGTGGTGTGGCCATAGTAATACTGCTTATCTTTTGTTTACTCCCTTTGGTTAAACTGCTTGACAAACTACCCAGCTGAAGTTACTGACAAAGTATATTTCAACTCCACTTGACCAGCATCTAACAGGAATGTAGAGGTTTATCTCTTCATTCTTAAATACTGAATTAACATGTGAATTAGGGGTTGTGTGTAGGGTCAGACTGTCTTGCTGAATCCTACCTTAAAACACCTTTTCTCTGTACCTTTCCAAATAACAGTGGACCAGAGAGTGCTATACTCCAGCTAACTCGAAATGACTTTGTATTGCATCAGTTGGAATTGTGGATTAATGGCTTGATATTTGGTAATAAGTATCTAAATTTGCTTCACACTGTTTGCAAAAATTTCGTGTCACTTAACACATTCAACTGCAACTAATTTGGGACAGGCAGGTTTGGTCTTGGGACAAATTGTGTGCCTTTTAAAGAATGCATTCTTTTACTACCAGCCTTGAACAAATTTCAAGGACGTGTAAATTGCTAATAGTATATTAGTATGTATTTTTAAAAACGTTAATATGCCACAGGGAAAGTGTGACTTACAAATATAATTGGAAGCTGTTCTGTTTTAAGGAGGAACACCTTAGAACCAGGACGGGGCAAGAAGTCTTTTTCCTGCATCTTCTTTTCTTCTTACAATACTTTGTGTAGTATAATTATATTGTAGAATATAGAATACTGTATTTTGTATTAAGAGAAGGTCTGGGAAAAGTTTATCAAAGGGATCATCACATTGACCATAGTTTGTATTGTCAACTGTTTAAGTCATGCTTCTGGAGCTTGCTTTATTCCAGTCATTCGCTTCTATCTTGGTTACAGTACTTGAGGTCAACCTGACACTTTTATGAAGGGGAGACTGTTGAATGCTTGTGATAAAAGCTGTGTGTATTATGTTATTTAATATCCCTGCTGCTAGACAAGTAATAGAGAATCATGCAGTTAATCAGCTACCTCTTTTTATGTTGTTGCTATTGCAGGTATTGTTCCCCTTTAAATTTTAGTTAATATTTTGTGTGATTTTTGTTTTCACTTTCAGTGAACAGTGCATAGAAGCATATGAGCTGCTGTTGGCATTGGCAGAAAGTGAGCAGAGTCTCATTCTTGGGCAATTCAGAGCTGCAGGTGTTGGCTCTGTTGGTAAGATGTCAATGAATCACTTAATTTTTTTTGGCATGTCAGTTAGCATTAGATGGGTGCAATTGGTGAATCATGTCATGACTCATTATTTAAGAATGCTCTCCAGTCGTTCTTGGTTTTAGCTATTTAAATTATTTTACACACACCAGAAAGGGGGTGAAAATACGAGAGAGCAATTTAAATTCACCTGTGCATATTTTCTTGAGGAGATGCCTATTCTGGCAGGGATGAGACTGTTGTGGGCATGCAACTGTACAGAGTGGAATAATTAAACAATCCTTGTGAGCACAGGTGGCTTAGTGCCATACAGCTGTGGTAATTGCAAGTCCAGATTCAGTAACTCACTCCCCAGAAACTGAGTATAATCTATGAAAAACTGTGATTAAACCACTGCAAAGGTAGTATTGAGTAGCTACAAATAAAATTTTTTTAAAAGGCTATAATTTTTCACATGCTGTTTTACCTTTGCTCTGAAATTTTAAAATAATCTATCTTCTGTTTAGCCTGTATGTTCTGGATTTTTCTTATTTTGTTACTAGTTAATCCTGTGGCTAATTGTCATTTTTTAATATGCTGCTTGCTAAGTAAAGGAGCAAGCCACTATCATAGGTACAGTACAGTTCAGAAATGTGGAGCTTAACATTGCTCTGGCTCCATTCTTCTGATGAAAAGAGGTGTTTACACAATGAAATTCCAGTGTTCATAGTCCCATTCCCTTTATTGATAGGAGAAGACAGCCACAATAATCTTCAAGTAGGAAGAAGGGAAACCCTTCAGAGAGAGAATAACTCTTCATGCTGTGCTGAGGCGTAGCAAGTGTCTGGTGTGTTAGGAGCACTGGCTTCTCAGTAGAGGGGATGTCTGAGATTTTCTTCCACCTTTCTCCCAAACTCTGTTCATTCCTTTCCACAATGTGCTAGGGAACTTTTCCGAGCTGGCAGAGAGCAAAAGTGAGTAGCAAAAGTGAATTTAGGCTTCAATTTTCTATTCCCGTAGGTGGTAGAAAGAAATCTTAGAAGGCAGAAATACTTGGGGTTTGAGTAGGGTTTCATTTGACATGCAATTTATGGAAGAGACTGTAGTTAAATTTTTATGTAGGTGTCTGTCTACAGCTCTTAATTATGGTATTATCAGTTACAGCCCCGAGATAGAAATAGTGCAAATTTCCCATTACACAGCACAGCATGGAGGAAGTTGTGTAAATGGTCTGAGTACCTTTACTTCACCGTGAAATTTGATTAACACACCTAGATAAAATAACAGATTTTTGGTTTGAAGATCAGTCAAGCTTTGTGTCAACATCTGTGAGTGGAAAATTCATGTGAGTTGCATCACTTAAAGCTGGGCATATCCAGCTTCTCTTAACAGAACATTCACCCTTTTTCTTCCTCATTAATGTTACTTCTGGTGCATGAACTTCACTCAGCAAGTAGGAAGTACAGGTAATTGACTTGAACAAGGCAAGGATTAAATGAAAATCCAACACAGAGCAAGCTGTTGGGTTTTGGTAAAGTATGAATATATTGTAGCTTTATCTACAAATACATTTGTATATTTTCTGTGTAGCCAATAACATGTCTTAATTTAATAGCTTGGCTGCAGCTGGAAGACTGTAGGAGAAGTGACAGTTGTGGTTTCAGTCCTGCTGCTCCTGAAGCTTACCAGCTGCACAGGTGCTGTATAACCACTAAAAATTATAGCAGTTTAATAAACACCAGTGCTATTTTTCTTTTTACTTAGTATGCATCACTGTAAACTGTGAAAGGCTCTTTCTGAGCAGCAGGGCAATTCTTCTGTCTGGCCAAGTAGCCTGGAAGGAGGTGTTCTGGCAAACCATTAGTCTTGAGATCAAGGTGCCTGTAAGAGGAAGCTCTGAAAATTACTAAACTGTAAAACCACACTGCACTGATTGGAATAAGAGGTGTAATTCAGTCTGAGGCCTTTCTGTGTGCTCATAATTTGAGCATCCAATCCTAATGCTAGTCCACAATGCACACCATTACAAACAGACAAGGTAAAATCATACATCACTTAAGATATGTTGCCTGGAGCCACAAATACCTAGAGCTTGTGTTTGGGAAAAGGGTACATTCAGGGCAGTATCCCAGTTACCACTGATGCACACACAGAAGTTAAGTTGCTCTTACATAACAGATTGGTAATATATTGTTACTGTCTTGGTATAAACTGAGAACAACTGGAAGGATCTCTACTCTTGCCTTAATTTCTGTCTGAAACATTGTTTGCTTCAAAACTAGGGGACCAGACAGGTGATGAAAATGTGACACAGATGCTTAAGAGGGCTCATGACTGCAGGAAGACAGCTGAGAATGCAGCAAAAGCCTTGCTGATGAAACTGGATGGGAGCTGTGGGGGAGCCTATGCAGTCACAGGCTGTAGCGTGCAGCCCTGGGAAAGCCTCTCCTCCAACAGCCACACCAGGTAACTGCAACTCTTGTGATCCCCTAATCTCCTAATCTTTGATTCCAGACCAAAAGTTGCATTCTATTGTATTTGCTGAGCTACCTCCCTTCACTTCAGTCCTCTGGCTTCTGTGCTTTGATTTATAAGTCACCATGCCTCAGTGGTCTAATTGTCTTTGGACTTTGAGCAAGTCCAGCCAATAAGGGTTTTGTATACATTTGTTGCAAATGGGTGGCTCAGAACTTTGATCTTCCTCATAAAGGGCAAAACCATTACATTTGCTTTACTTACAGTGACTTCCTTGCTCAAGTCATGTACTTGTTGCTCGTATCTGTTGTATGCAGACATCACGGATGTGCAGAGAACCAGAGATCTGAAACAGGCTTTTACTGGTATTTTGGATTCCTCAGGAATTGTTTTCTAAATGTTGCAAATCTAGCCACTCTGTTTTAAACCATTTCCTCTCCCTTCTCCTTACCCTCTGCCCCTCTACAAATTCTTCCTTCCCACCCTGCTCTTTTCACTTGTGGAGTGGAATAGAATGCGTTCTTCCAGAAAAGACTTGATATTGCAGCTTTTCTGAAGACATAAAATAATGAAACTTGGATGAGCTGTTATTGCAGAAGTGTTCCAGTTCAAATATATCTGCCAGCAGCTTCGAGTTTTCGCCTGCCTGTGGTGTAATTGTACTCTGCAGTGAATATGTGTGCTTGTGTATAGATACAAATTTGGCAAGTTTCCTGGATAAATATAGATGAACATTTTTTTTCTTTAAAAGTTATTTTGGTTTCTCAGATTTGCTCTAAAACTTCATTTTAATTCCATTTTTGAGCCAATTCTCTATTCAAATGCTGTCATTTTTTTGACACTTCAGAAGTTTATTTTAGTACTGTATCATTTCCTCTTCATGCTGATGCCTCCTCCAAAGGATCTTATTTCCTGCTGTATGACTGGCACGGCATAGCTAAAAAGTGAGCAAAAAGGTAATCTGAGGGAACAGGGTCCTAATGTGAGGTGAATTTTAATGTTTTATTCAGAGAAGTCTTCTGGTGCACTCTCAGTCCAAGAAAGATGCATTTATATAGAAATTATTGTGACAGCACCTGTGCTAGTATTACAGTGATCACACTTTGTACCAAAAGCTTTTACTGGCCTTGGAAAGAAGTTACAGAAAACTGTTTCAAGCGCTTGGCTTGCTGTATCTTAGGCCACATCTGTACCTGTATGTGAACATGTCTGTGTCTACATGTAGTAACACCTCTACCTAAGCCAAGCTTGTTTTCCATTCTGTTGTTTAAAAGGGTTCTTTTCTGTTATTTATAACTACCTTAGTGTTTTTCTTCCTTGTGAGATACATAGTGTGCAGTCAAGTCAGAGTAATTTTTTTTTCTTGAAAAGGATTCAGGTACTTTCCACTATTGACAGGGAAGAACTTGGGGGTAGAAGGGTTATTCCCCTTTTAGTGTTTGTTTTCTTAGCCTTTCACTGAATATTTTTGGTGGGAATATAGTCTCCACAACTTTGTTTTAGTAAAATTTTTGGGAGGATAAGAGAGGGGAGGATAAGAGTCTGTGCTTGTGTCTGTATTCTTTGTTTACCATGAGCATTTGGTGGTCAGCCAGACCTCTGTGTGTGTGTGTGTGTGTGTGTGTGTGTGTGTGAGGTGTTGGCTCAGTAAATAAAGTTTCAGCAGAGTATGTTTGAAGTGGCATAGGATTTAAAATTTCATCAGGATAAACTATGTCATGAAGGTGAAAATGTTAAGTGTTCTTACATGGAAGAGATGTTTTAGCTTGAGCCATTGTCACTGCAGTTTGGGGTTTTTTTTTCTGGCATGGAGCAACATACTGTGCTGAATGAGATAACATTTACTATTTTGTTTCATGTATGTGGAGCACAGGAGATGAAAGCTCTTGTCACTCACCCAGAGGGCACATAGCAAGTCAGGAATTTGTGACATGAGCACCCTGCTCGGATTGTCACTTTCATATTGTTGTCCTTCCCCCTTCCCACCATGCCTAGAGTAATTTGTCTTTGCCTAAGCATACATATCAATGAAAATATTTTTGAAACTTCAGCGTCTCCAGAAAATAGAAATCTTCTCTTCTTTTTCCTTCTGTTGTGTTCAAGTGACACACGTTTAGAGCTGTTTTCAGATTTTTTTCTTCCTGTGAGCCCTGTCTCACAAGAGAGGCATCCCCTCTTCACCCTAAAGATACATGTAATTGTTCCAGCCCACTGATGGAAAAGCTGTGTTGGTTTAAAAGGCAAACGCTTTTCTATATTTATGTCACAGGACCACAGAATCATCAAGTTTAGAAGAGACCTTTCAAGGTCATCCAGTCAAACCATTACCCCAGCACCACCCCTAAACCTTATCCCCAAGTGCCACATCCATACACTTTTTGAACACTTCCAGAGATGGTGATTCCTCTGACTCCCTGGGCAACTTATTCCAATGCCTGACCACGCTGTCTGTGAAAATTTTTTTTCTAGTATCTAATCCAAACCTCCCCTGGCACAATTTAAGGTCATTTCCTCTCAGCTGCACTGTGTGAACCACCCACCATTTGGGGAGCACTGTGAAAATATTTTTTCAGTATGTGATTGAAACATACTCTGAATCTACAAAACTGGGTTTTTTTGCCTTAGATCTTTTAGTGTTGCAGGCTTTTAGTTGCAGATGTGTATTGCTACCTTTTCCCTTTGACACTAAATGAATAAAGTAGTAGTGGGATGATAAAAACTATCCTTCACTGAGACTTGAGTCGAATTACTCGCTCTCCCTATTGTTTGAGATCCTGTAGAATATAGATTAACAGTGGAATTGTTGACCCATCTTGGGCTTTGAAATTTCAGATGGGATTCTGATTGTCAAATCGCTGAACATGTTACTGAGAGTAAATGCTTGGTGAGCCACTAGTGACAAGTGGTTAAAGACTGTAAAAAGCAGCAACTGAAATGAAAATAAATGAAAAGCAATGAAAGAGCATCTAAATTCATTTGACTGGCAGCAGCACCACAATAATGTTGCCAATTCAGTTTTTGAAAATAGAAATCGCTTTGCAGTGTAGTTGGAAGTCGTAATTATTTTAAATGGACAGAAGCTAAGTATAGAACATATGCTGCCAAGAAGTTTGACTGATTGCACCTTGGGAAGGAAACAAAAGAGAAGAAGCCCAGTTATAACACTGACTGAAAATGGTGCATTTTATTCCCTGCTGTGCTAGTATGCCCAACCTGACAGCTGGGTTCATGGGGAAAGAGATCTGGTTCCTCACATGCAAAGGCAATTCTTCTCAGTATTATGCAGTGTCACAAAACATCTGAACTCAGTCAACTTTCAGAATATATCTGTCGTCAGAACCATCTCAGGCTTAAGATAAGTTGGTGACAGACAAGATTATCTTGGCTGAGGCGTGCAAATAAGTTATTTAGAAACATCCAAAGAGATATCTCAGTGTTATCTATGTTGCTGGACTGAAGCAGTCTCAGAAGGAAGCAGAGCAGTTTACCACAGGCTCTAATTTTAGCTGTTGTTTGTCCTTTGCCTCTTTGGGTTATTTTTCAGTTTCTCAGGAAGTTACTTCCTCCTGGCATTGTGCTGTTTCAGATCTCAAGCCACAGCATTCAGCTACGAAGTAGCTGTTTGGGGCTTGTATAGTGCAGATCAAGTGCATTCTTCAAAGCATTAGGTTGTGTGCAGGTATTCAAGCAAGTTTGTGGATTCAGTTCTGACAGTGTTATCTCAGTTCTACCAACTGTATTATGTGCCTCATTGCTGAATTGCAGATTTATGTATTTATTTGCTTGATTTTTAACAGATAAAATGATGCTCTTACAGGGTTTTAAGGACAAATTTTTGTCATGTACAGAAACTACTCACAGAGAAGCACTGCTGAAAGCCTCCTTTATATCTATCCACTGCATTTTATGCACACACACATATGCCAGCAAATAAGACTGCACATCATCCTGTACCAGCCCACATATTCTCCACAAATTATGTATGAAAATTAATTTGACATCACCCAGGCATGACATCATTGACTGAAAGACTGAAGGGATGAAGCAAGTGTGAAGAACATTTCTCTTTGCTTGTTCCGATACAGCATCAGTGAGAATGAGCAGATTGATGTTGTATTCCCTCCAGCTGTGATGAAACTGTGATCCTTTCTCTGTCCTTACCTAAACACTTGAGAAATGAGAAACTGCACATCTTTTGCAATAGTTTCCTGTGGCTTTTGGGTGGATGCATTATACTATAAATGTTTTCCTTTGTCCTTATTGCTGTTCAGAAGGGAGAGCAGTATCACAGATACAGGATGAAGTGCTCACCAGCTGTCATCTCTTAAACAGAGCAGCAGTGGACCAGCACTGTGGCTGTGCAGAGCTGTTTGGTGGGGCTTTTGGGGTAACACACCCCGGGTGGAGTTGCTGTGGGAGATCAGAAACACTGCAATGTTGTTTCTGTTCCTTCTACCCCAGCTGCTTCCAGTCTTCTGGGTGGGGATGTGCTTGCTAAATGCATTGGGAGAGTGAAGGTTCTTGTCCTTTTGTGTGCTGGCTGAGACACAAGTTCCTTGCTGAGCTCCCCTCAACTTTAAAAAAAAAAACTAGAAGAAGAAGAAGAAGAGCAGCTTGCTAGCAATTCACCAGAGGAGTCAGCTCAGCTGCAGACAGGCAGGCAGGCAGCCAGGACTGAAGTAAAAGTAGCCTGAGTATCACTGGCAACAGCCCAGACTGCCTTCCTCAGTTTGGACTGCACTCCTCTAAAATATATGTGCATAGCTGTGGGTCTTTAAGGGCCAAATTTGAGAATATGTATGGAGTATGAGGTCCAGCTCAACATGACAATAAACTTTCAGCCTTTTTTTGCTCAAGTTTCATTTGCAGCAGGAGGGCTGAGTTTTCTTTCCTTTGCAAGCAAAAACTGAGATGATGTCTTTGTGCCCCAAGATTTGAAGACTTTGAAAGCTATCCTTCCTCCAATGACAGCTGTTTTACATTTAATCCAGAAAAGCTCTGCAGTTGCAGTCTTTGGGTGAGAGGAAAGTTGCAACATGACTTCAGAAATAAGTATTTTTCACATTGTCTGTCCTCATTATTTTTGTATCAATATCTACTTCTGTGAGATACCTTTAGGCTCAGTAAAGCAAGATTTTTTAAGTGTTTCAAGATTTTCTGATCAAGAAACACTATGAACAAAAATTTGTTTCAGCCTTAAAGGGTTTCTATGTATGTAGGTACTGAGTGCTCTTAAGCTTCAATGCAGATAGAAATGGATGAAAACAAAAGCAAAGAGCAATTTACAGTTGTGTGGACTATGGCAGGCACCACTCAGCCCTCAGAAAAGGAGGGAATAATGTAAAATTAACACAGAACTGTAGTAAAGAGCTGTAATGCGATATTTCATGAGGGGGAAGGATTTTGAGAAATCTTCACAGACCTGCCAATTCTCTGTCTTCTCCAAGGCTGTGCTTGGAATTTGTGGGAAGGTGCACAATTATTTGAAGCACTTTAAAATCAATGTAGCTTTAGCTGAAATAGAACCAAAGGAAAGAGAAAAATTGAGCCTATCTTGATAGGCTTCCCCTTTTGCACATGCATAATATTTTAGGACATCATCCTGGCTCTCACAACATCTAGTGGGTGGGACTTTTTTTTCTTAGTAATGTTGAAATGTTGAACAGCAGTGCAATTTGATACAAAAAGTGATTTATTCCCCTGCTGATAACTGAGATCATCTAGCATTCCAGACAGGCACAGTTAATGGATGACTTATCCCTCACCCGGCAGCTGATTACAGGACCTCAGGAGACAGCAGGCAGCTTTGAGTGAGGCTATAGAAACAACATGGCATTTTATTTTCCTTTTAGTGTTATTGCAACTATATTCAGCCCTGGAATGCTACAGCTGTGTCGGTCTGGGCCCCCTGCAGCACTGGCATGCATGGAAGTGGGTAGGCAGCACTCAGCCACCATTGCTCTAAAGACATTATTACCCCTTTCTGCAATTTCTGTGTAAACACTTGTGGGGCAGAGTAATGGGCCCTCATTTGTTCAGAAGATCCACGAAGTATTTTATTACAGCTTTTTGTTAGAATTCCTGCTACTCTGTGGGTTAGTTTTAAACCATTCCAGCCCTGAAGGAATGTGAGTATGCTAGGAGAACGCCTTCACGTGAATTGAGAGATGCTATCTCCTGGCATCTGCCACTGGAATTTTGCTCAGGTTGATTCCTAAAAGAAGCCATTAAAATATCTTAGGCAATAACTGGTATGGTCATCAGCAGAGATAAATCAAGTCTGGGTTGATTCTTTTTTTTTAAGCAGATGCTTCTTCTCAAAGAAGATGAACACTCAGTGTCTGAGCAGCTTGCTGTTCTAGGTTATTGCTAAGAAGTCTTAAGTAGCTTTTTTTTTCCTTTTTAATTAAACCCTTTTTTCAGAAGGCACCATTTCAGAAAAAGTAATTCGGTTACACATCACTAAATATCTGGCTTTGCAGAGAAGTTGTCACATGATTGAATTTTCTCATGCAGTTTAGAGAATTAATTTCTTTTCTGAATTTGTCACACCCTACATTGCAATGTCCAGTCCACGGTACATCTGTGTCCTTTCTATGAACTTTTAAGTAAGGCTGAGATGTATTGATGAAGTATTGGTAGGGTGTCTGATGTAAAAATTATGATTTTGTTCCGATTGTATTTTTTTATACCAATCTTTCTTTTTCCAGCACTACCAGCTCAACCGCAAGCAGTTGTGACACAGAATTTACGAAGGAGGATGAGCAGCGGCTGAAGGATTATATCCAGCAGCTGAAAAATGACAGGGCAGCAGTGAAACTGACAATGCTGGAGCTGGAAAGCATCCACATTGATCCTCTTAGTTATGACGTTAAGCCACGTGGAGACAGCCAGAGGCTAGACCTGGAAAATGCAGTCCTGATGCAGGAACTCATGGCAATGAAGGTATTTTATTCATAACCTGGAGGGGAGCTGCTCTGCTGGCAATGCCCCTGTGCTGCAAAACATGCTCAGTCACATACGTGGGAGGCTTTGATAGTGGTCACTGAGTAATGAAGGGTAACTTTGTGGAAACACCTAATCTGGACTGAAAATCTAGTAGTCAGAAAGTGACAGAAGGCAGTGCGTTAACAGTGATGAGTTGTGTGTGTTTTGAATTAGGCAAAGACTTCATCTGTGTGTCTAAACTTGGAATGCTCTTCTTGACAAACCAGATGCTCTGTCTAAGAGATAAGGCAGCTGAGATGCTCTAGGGTGACCAAAAACCATGATTCAGCACTTCCCAAGAGACAGTTCATTACTTACGAGCTTGCAAATGTGCGTCATGAATATTTGTGAACTGAAGCAGAACAAATTCAGCTCCTTTTAATATTGGTGGGGGAGGAGGAATGGTCTGTCAGATGTCGTCCCTAATGCTGTCTGGCAGTTGGTCACGAGGCCTGAGCTGTTCTAGGCGCTGTGATTGCAATCTGCAGCTCAGTCCAGAGACTGAGCAAAGGGTAGGGTAATGACTTGCATTAACAGGTTTTGGAGAAAACCCTCATTTATCTGTCCAGCTCTAAAGATGTGACCTAGAAAAGCTGATCTTTACAGACCAGGTGTAGAGTGTACATAATTTTAAATCTGTCTTCTGTATTGAGAGGTGAACTAAAACACAGGAATATATCAAAGGCAATACAAGTGTATGTCTGCATTCAGAATTTGCCTGGTTTTGGTTCAGTTTAAGTTCAATTTCAGCATTTTAGCAAGTGCTAGTTTAGCCAATTAATTGCAGACATGTCAGGTGATGGTATTGAGTGGGACAGCAAATCCTAATAGTTTCATAACTTCCAAAGTTACAGATTTTTGTTCAGATGTGCTGCTTCTGGCTATCTGGTAGCCTGGTGATGATAATTATGTTCTTAGTGGTGCTGCTTTTCCATGACGACAGATATCGTTTTAGAATAATGCCTTCATTATTTGCAGTTCAGAAAAGATTGCTTGCTAACAGTCAGAAGATTTAAAGTTATGTTAGTTGTTTGAATATATTGTGGCCAACAGCAATATATTCCCCACAACAAAAGCATGCAAGAAGTACTGGAAGACATTTGCAGATCATTAGATGTGTGTTTCAGATATCACACTTCCTTCTCCTTTTTTTTTGCATCCAGATCTTCCCTGAAATCTCTTGTATGCTATTCTTACCTCTGTCTTTAAATTTTAACTTACTTTAGTTTATTTTCGTAATTATTTTTTAATTTAAAGGTAAGGGCAAACTGCAAAGTTGTATCCCTTGCAAGTAGTACCCTTGCCTTCTCTCACTGGCAGAAACACTAGCATTTGCTTATAGTAATTTCTGGTACACTCTTGAATCCTTTTGTCTGCACAACCATCATCTGACTTGTTTTTGACACACAGCATCCATGTGGCTGGGCTGGACACACTGGGTTTCCACTGCACCAGTTGCCTCTGGAAGAAGAAAATGTTCTTCTTGATTGGCTTGTGTGTAGTGAATACAGAATAGACACATGTCTTGCATGGGTGGCTGAAGTTACCTTAAGCCCTTTGCAGTGCAGAAAAACAGATAGTACTGTTATTCGTTGTAATTTCTTGTACTTTGCTGGGGTTCACGACTGCAGGAAAACCTTATGCTTCTGAAAGAGATGTAGTGAAAACTCAAATTTGTCCAATGTGTTACTTATCAGTTTCCATGGTTGTTGGCTTAGGTCGGCATTCAACCTCCTCATCTGTTTGTCAGGCTAGAACAGAGTTGAACCTAAGGTCAGGACTTACGTTGGCTTTCTGAGTAAATTTTTTGTAACAATTATTTGAAACATGTACCTTACACAGAATAGCATATGCATCAGCCCCCTTCTGAGACAAATGAAGAATTTAAGTTTCCTTATGGTATTTTATTTAATTTGAAGCAGATGGACTGCAGAAGACTTCATTGTTTAGCATTTTTAATTCATTCCCTCCCGTCCACATTCTTAGAAAGGATGATACAGCTGGATCAAGCTACTCAATGATTCCCTGCATTGCTGGGTCTTAAAATCTCCTGCCGTCTTCCTAAACTTGCATCTGTATTGGAATCTCATCTTTTGGTACCTTCCATTTCTGATCGCCAGTAAAAACTGATCACTATGTCAATTTGAAAATTTACTCCTTTACACCAGTAGTTCTTCATTATTAGTTAGCAACATGGTTTGAGGGTGGTTTCTCTGCTACCCTGTTTATTTATTCTTTTACTGATCCGGAGCATAAGACGTATTTGTCTGCCAGTACTCCTGTAAAATTCAATTCTTTGCTTCAAGCAATAATTAACCATGTTTCGAAATACGTTCTCATCCGTGGTTTGTCATCATTCAGCGGTCTTGCTTTGAGGTCAGTTGTTGTCATGCCCCAGTTAGCAAGGAGATTACTTCTGATGTAAATAATTCTTGGTTTACAGAAGTGCCTTTCTGCATTTCAAAGGTTGTAATCTAGATAAGAAGTCTCAGCTTTCTACACCGATAATTTTTCCTCTTTTGTGTACAGGTGTTGATAATGTTGCTCATTATGTGCTTTGAGACTACAGCCTCTTGGTGGAAAATGTTAAGAATTCCACTGTCCACCTTTCTTACAGCACTTCATGCTCCTTTAGATTATATAGTGAAATACAGTTAACTAGAGCATGACATTTATCTACTCTGATGTTTGTTTTAATTCTGAAGGCTGATAAGTCCCACCTTGGGTACTGTGGTCCTCCTGGAGTCACAACTTCTCATGACTTTGTTCAAGTTTTTGCCCAAATTCAGAATTACAGTATAACTACAAGTCATAATATCCCTTGATATTCAATTAATTCGTCCCAGAATAACTGCTGGATTTGATACTTGAAGCTTGTGAATTTGCATGGATTGTCTAAGACTTCTGCAATTCCCTAGAAGAGGGACCACTTGCTACCTCCTCCTTCAGGGTTTCATTCAGTAAATGCCACTCGTGCTCACACTCTGAAGATCCGGGTGTGTTAAACTGCAAAATGCATCACAGCAACCTGTAGCTGGAAGAACAGGGAAATAGTAAATATACTAAAGGTGACACTGTCATTTCAATTAAATTTAGATGCTATCCTTAGAAAACGTATTTTCATAGAAAAGGTTGCTGCAGATGTGAAGACTAACTCTCTAAGTAAACCTGAGCTACTTGAATTTTCGCACGAGATGTGACTGCTGCCACTCTGCCTCTCACTTTGTATGTGTCCATAGCCTCAACTCTAGTTTTAATTTTTAAATACCTTCAACCTTTCCATTCCCTCCTGTTCCTTCCCTGGGAGCCTCCATAACACCCTGGCTGGCAGCTTTTTAACTGATCCCCTGCTTTGATTTTGCTGCTTTACTTCCAAGTCACGTTGTTTTGACACGAGAAGACTAACATATGGAAGGTGCATGATATGTCTTCTGGGACAGGGTGCAAACTGCTGAATTCATGTATGATGATCTAAGTTTACTGTCTTCATAAACAAAGGAGTTAAACATTGATCCTCAAATTTATTTTGAGCTTGTATATGTTAAATAAGTTAAAATAAAATTAAGAAAATAAAATACGTTAAAATTTTTACATTGTGAGAAAAACCAGTTCCACAGATTCATTGTTGTAGTGGATAAATTCACCTTTTTATTTCAGGAAATAAATGTCCCTTATTTCTGGGCTGAGTGTGCCTAGCTTCATCTTCCAGCCAGGAAAGATCTTGTCATGACCATCCCACACAAACAGCCAAAAGTATCTTTTATTCATCTAAGTGCCAAAATACTCTGTTCAAATTACTTCTCAGCCTTGACTAAGAAGGCTAAGTAGATTAATGGCTTTAGAAGTAGAGGCTTAAGAAGTTAAATGCATACACTTAAGTATATCAGACCATCCAGTTCAACTTCTATAATGAAATTTCCCCATCGTTATTTATCATTATTATTTACATTTTTTTACTGTTGACAAAGGCAATTAATGGTAAGTTTGCCTAACAGCTAAATTTATGTTAACCACATTGAATGGAACTGGTTGTGCTTCTAACCTTCAGTTCACAACAAGCAGATGAGTAAATGAATGACTTTAAAGCTCATACAAACCTTTCCAAGTCCCTCAGGTTTTTTAAGATATGGATTTTATTTTTGCATGGTTGGTGATTCTGAATAAGCCAGTGATTACCTGTGATGGTTGTAACTCTGATACACCTGTGTGCACTACTTACACTTAATCCAGACAGCACATTTTTGGTAGGAACATAAATTCCCTTCTACATAAAAAATGAGTCTAAATATGTGTCAGGATTTGTTTTGTATAACCTTTGTTAATAATGGCTGTAATACAAAAAGCATTATTTTTGAATGTTAAGACAACTGTTACTTTTGTGATTAGAATTTTTTTGTTGTTTTTAAAAAAAAAAAAAAATAGTGGCTCGTTCCTATGCTGGCCACACAACAAGAAACTTCTGTCTTTCAGAGGTGTTTACACAGTGAACAAGTCTGGAAGAGAACGGTAATACAGAAAATGTCTGCATGAGCTCAGTATTCACCCATGAGGTGACCTAGGGCAAGGCAGGCTGAACAGTGGGAACATGATCATAGGTTGGGAGTCTTTTGGCAGTCTTTTGTTTGTTTAGTGGTGGTTTTAAGCACACAATGTAAATTACATCTTAGTACTATCTCTTTAAAGGTTTTGTGCATACAGGGTTTTTCTGGATATAGAAAATAACTGGGCATTTTGTACAAGAAACTTCCCTGAAGTGTAGTTAATCACAAAGAGCCTTCTGGTGCAGGAATAACCCATCGTTTGCTTTCCATGGGAGTCTGCGAGTATGTGCTGAAAGAAGGGTCATTGCACTCATGCCCTGCTCTTAAACTTCTGCCCAGCCACTGTCAGACAGAAGTTAAAACAGAGGTCTGTCCCCAAAGAGCAGACATTGTGTTACAGTAAGTGACAGCCCTGTCAGAAGCATCAGAGCAGCAGATTTGCACACAAGAAGCTCTCAGAATTGAGCTCCTTTCTGTCAAATACCAGTGTCCATCTTCTGTGGATCATATTTAGGGAAGAATATAAGGGAGTGCATTTTTCTGTGAAAGTCAAGTTGTGTATACTTGGGATTCTGGCCATCCAGAGGAGGGAAATTACAAATGGACATCTGAGGGTGCCATACTCAGTTGCCCTTTTTGACGAACTCGTTCTACCACAGAGGATGGTATTACAATGCAGGAATCTGTGACCTGTGTGTGCTGTCCTGGTCTCTCAATCCCTTTCCACTGTAATGAGATAAATTCTTATACATCAATAAGAAACTGAAATCTGGCTTTTAGAGAGTTTTTTGACAAAGTCATACATTTCTGCTTTTAAGACAGTGGTCTCTGAAGGGCAGAAGTTTCTGAAGGGAAACTTCTCAGAACCATAGAAGTTTCAACAGCTGTGACAATTCCCTCAGATTCCCCAGTAGTCCAATTCTAATTTTGCTTCTGAGCTTATTTCTGAAGATGATAAAGGGGTGGCACAGCTCATTGTACTCAGACTGGAGATAACTCAGGTCTTTTGACAAATATGCAGTGGGATTATAAAAAGTCATCTAGGTATTGATAGTGTTCTCAACGAAAAGAACACCCAGCTTATAGGAATGGATGAAAATCTCATTTAACCTCATCTTCCTCTAGGTGCCTAGTCCCAAGAAGCAGCATGCTGATTATACAATGTTTCTTCAACAGGAGGAGATGGCAGAGCTCAAGGCCCAGCTTTACCTGCTGGAGAAGGAGAAGAAGGCATTGGAATTGAAGCTGAGCACTCGAGAGGCTCAGGAGCAGGCCTACCTTGTCCATATTGAGCACTTGAAGTCTGAAGTGGAAGAACAAAAAGAGCAGAGAATGAGGTCTCTCAGCTCAACCAGCAGCGGAAGCAGAGACAAACTGGGCAAGGTAGGGAGTCAAGCTGTTTCCAAAGTTGTAAACATGATTAATTAAACCCCTCCCATCCGTATTAGCATGTTCATTCTCCTCTTTTGTTTATATGTAGATCTTTTCTCTCTTCCCCAGTTGTTTGGTGATTCCTTCAGCGTGACTTCTGAGGACTTTGCAATGTTAAGCCTGGGCTAAAATGAGGGTATTTTGAGGAGAACCACAAGGCCAGTCTTGCCAAACATAAAAGTTGCTGTGGTTGAACGTGTGTTTTGCCTGTTGCCACTCACTGCAAGCACTGGAAGGGAGTCTAAGCAAAATGCCATTCTCCCCTAAACACAAAATATGAAAAAACTTGGTCTCACTTGGAAGCATTTAGAGCGTTGTAATGACAATCTCTTTCTCCGAATCAGATTGTGATAACTTGAGAAGGTAGACTTTACTCCCCTTAGTGTAATGCCAAATAAACAGTTTTCTGCATTTGCAGTAATAATTTGCATTAAGAAATAAATACCTCAGAAAACTTTAATTCATCTTACTTTAGTGCTGTGTTCCCAGAAAACTTCAATAATGTATTTGAAAACAAAATCCAGAGCTATGTCTTTCTTACTTGTTTCTGGCAATACAGCATCTGAATTTTTTGATCCCAGTGCTTCTTTGTTTCAAGTGTGGTGTCAAAAGAAATATAAGGAAGGCACCAGCAGTTTTGCACACTGTTGCAGAATTTTGCAAATTGGTGGTTTAGAAAACATTTAGAAGGATTTGTGAAGTGTTAATGTGTTTAGTCCATTCCTTGTTATGTAGATACACTGCCATGTTGCTGTAGCTTTGTATTGTTTATTTCACCTTCATTTTAAAAGTAGCTGCGAACTAAGAGGTTTTCCGAATTTTCCTGGTTCAGATTGTCAGTAACTTCTATTCAGGTGGCTTTTCCTCCTTTCTCAGGAATGCAGTGATGGCACTGCAACACCACTAACACTTGCTGAGCTGAGACCATACAACGAGAGTGAACTGACTGCTGAGCTGACAAATGCACTCAGGAGGTAAGCACAGCTTCCCTCACCAGAGACTGATTTGTCCTCTGTTGTCCAGGGAAAGGTTTATTTCTGAGCCTTAGCTTTAACCTTCAAGTGGTTGGAAGAGTGATCACAGGTTTGTCCTGTGATAAGGAAGACAGTAACAGTCCTTCTAATGTTCCACTCTCTTTTGCTGTTGTTCTTTAGCTGGTGAGTCTTCACATGATGCTCAACTCCATTCTCCTTGAGGTTCTCTAAAATTCAGTTGAATTTCAGAAATAAAAGAAACCCTCAAAATGGCATTAATGACCACATTCAGGCAGGAGTATGAGACATGAAACTGTCACATACCTTTCCTCCGTATGTAAAGAAAGCCTGTAGTGAAGACAGGATTTGAAGTGTGATCTTTGGTTAAGGTTGGCCGCAGGTTAGAACTTGGGTAGGAGTTACAGGAGTGGGAATTGCAGGCATTTTGATGACTCAGATGCTCCATTTGCCTCCTGAGTATGTAAGTGGAGCCACAGTTCAATTACAAATGACTTTGTGTGAGGCATTAGCTTTCCAATGGGAGAGAAAATTGATGTCTTGACAAACGGCTTTTGTCAACAGCCAGGTTTTAGGCCTAAGCTTTCATTACAGTTATACATTACCTAGATATTTGTTTGTGCAGCAGTTTTTCCTGCACCAGCTATATGGTAAACTTCATGACAAAGAAATTCAGGATTTTGATAATGGTTTCAGTACTTGTTCCACCTTTTCCGAGAAATGGAATATAAGTCTAATATCTAATCTGGTTCTTATATTTAGAACCTGTTCAAAATGCTCCTGAGAATTTTGGCTGGGAAGAGTGTGTTTTGCGTTACTGGTGTTTGCACCCTCTTTGATGGTGGAATGTCCTTTCAGGCAGCTGTGGTGTTCCATTCCTGAGGTGCTTTTTTCATAGGTGCAGTGTGTGGTGTGCCTAGGGACACTTAAGCCTGAAAGGCATTATGTAAAAATGTCAGATCATTACCAGGGCAGAATCAATACATCTCATACTATTTGCTTAGTAATCTGGCAGTTGCTGAGTACTTAGTTTGCATAATGCAGGAAACAAAATTCTGTGGGTAAAGTAATCAAAACTGTCATTCATGTGTGGGTGGATAAAACCCATCAACAATGGAATTTACATAAATATTGCAGAGAGCCATTGGCCTCCCCCATATCCCCCACACCGCAGCCCTGATGTGAGCTGCTCCACCAGCATTTTCTCCCTTCACTCAAGCTGCTGCTTCTTCCTGCTCTTGTTACTTGCTCCAGGATTTCAAGAAGATGCCAGTGACCTTACTTAGCAGAGGTTTGAGTATAGTCATGAAATGTGGTTTGCTGACAACACAGAGAAAACAACCTTGCTTTATCTACTAGGCCTTAAGTTGATTAGCATGGATTTCCAGCCAAGGGCCTCGCAAGTACAGTTTGTCAGGGAGAAATGGGGAAGAAAAATAATCGGATTAAACTGTACATAAATTGTGAAGGCTCTCTGTGTAATGGAAATACGACTGTACTAAATGTGATTGCTGCTGCCAGTGGGGCTCAAGCACAGTTCCTGCAAGCTGTGTGGACAGGGTATTTTTCTCCCTAATCAGTGTGCCAGCCAAATCAGGCTGAATGCTTAGCCCTCCTTGCCCTAAAGTCTTGTCTCTGCAAGTCAGTTGAAGGTCTGTCTAGCACAGGGAGAAACCTTACTGCAGCCTCTTTAGGCACAGCTATGCTAAAAAATACCAGCAGTCCCTAACTGCTGTTCTGGATAAATGGGCCCTCAAATATCACAATTTATACCATCACAAATCCACAAGAATTCTAAAAATGATCAAAGTCCTTTAACCTCTGCAAGTGTATCCTACTCACCCTCCAAAGACATAGGACCAGAATACAAAATCAAAAGTATTTGTCCCTGTAGCTTTGTTTGCTGAGGGATGGGGGGGGGAATACAAAACAAGTGGCTATGATGCTCTCTGGTCTAGAGGCAGTATTTAAATGCCGGTGTTCAGGAGTATTAGAGGGCTGCTTACAATTTGTGCATGAGTTCAGCAGTTGGTTCTACCTACTGTTTCTCCAGGCAGTAGACACTGGTGCAGGGAACAGCAGCTGCAAGGATAGGGGCAAAAACCCATTTGCTTCTGAGTCTGTTTGTCAGAGCATGTGATATCAATCAGCAGCCCTGCTTCCTGTCCCCTCCTCATCCTGTCATTACAGAGACTAAAGCTCTCGCTGCTCCCCCCTCTACTACTTTCCCGTTCTGTCCTTCTGTTGCTGTTAAATTGTCAGGTTCTTCTCAGTTAATTGAAACAGAGTGAAACCCAAATAAAACAGCAGGACATAGCTGCGATTTGGGTTTTGGTGTAGTTTGGAAGCATTTATTTGCTCATAGTCTGCAAATGGCCATGCAGCAGAAGAGTCTCATCCAGAGAGCCAGGCTGGCTTCTCTCTGCAGATGTAGATTTTTTTTTTTTGTAAATCTGGAATCCAGCCGTTGTGTTGTGAAGCTTTTGTTGGTAGTGCCCATCAGCAGAAATTAAGGCAGGAGCAGTTCTTCATCTATTGTGTCATAACATATTTGTTCTACAACGACTCAGGACTTCCTGTAGTAGTGCTCAGTGTTAAAATCCCTGTTTCCAGTTTTTCACACATATCACTTCTGTTTTCCATGGTCGCTATGCTAACTAGGAGAAATGTCAATTAGCTGCAAGTCCTATGCTGGTAAAGTTACATGTAGGTTAACTAATTTCTGTTATTGCAGGCTAAGCTTGCTGCTTTAGAGACACATCCTGTTTCAGCCAAACGTAAACGCGTTCTGCCAGAATCCTTAACAGTTATTTTTTTCCATCTCTCTTTTCTTGATGGAATGATGAAGTGCTTTAATGGACATGAAGCCTCTTCTTTCTTGACTTTGACACATCCATAAACGAGCTTCTTGGCAAGAAATACCTTATTCTTGTGAGGGCAGAAATGTATTCTCAGCAGCCTCGTGAACTGGTTGACACCTTGATGATTGTGCCAGAGGCCAGTTTTATAAGACAAGATCTGATTGAATACCCCAGAATCAGACATGTGACACAGTCTCTGAGGGAAAACCTGATAACAGTCCCTTCCTTGCTAGTTTGTTCTGCTCTGCTGGGGCAGGGCAGGGAGCACTGTACATGACTGACGTGAGTTTGTAACTCAGTAGGCACATGACAGGTTATACATTAGTGCAGGTAAATGCATTAGAGGTGGCAGAAGGGAGGTAGTAGGACCTCCATCCTGCTTTAGAAGGGTGATGGTGATGGTGATGGCACTGATCTTTCCTTCTGCTAAGTTCTTCGATTCTGTAAAAAATGGCCAAGCTGGCAAAACTGAAACTTCTCCCTCTCCCTATACCTTGCTACAAATGCTTTGATTATTGAGGTCCTCCTGCAGTCTCTTTTTGTGTTCCCAGTTGCTGATAGCTTTTCTTTCTGTGTAGGGTTGTATTTTATTTGTATATTTAGAGAAGAATTTATAAATCATTAAAATACTTGGCCAGGAAGGGTCTAGCAATACTAGGCAAGGACCATGGCAGGCAAAACACTTCGTAACTAGACTGACTGTACAGACCTTGGCTGCATCATCATTTGGCACAAAATTATGATCCTTGATGGCTCTGCAGGGTTACATGAATCGTGTCAGTCTAGACATGTTTCAGTATCTCCCTCATAAAAGGGTGACTTTCCATCTGGCAACACAACAAAGGAGCTTTATATTTACCATGCCTGATTACTTCTAAACTGAGAGATAACGTAGTGAGTGATGCTGCTAATTGTGAAGTCGCAGTGGAGAGAGGAAATGAGTAGTAATCAGTAGGACTGGCAAACAACTCTTTCTCTGTGAAGAAAAAGTCCATTTTGCACAGAGCTGTGGTCCTCTCTCTCTGGAAATGGAAGCTGCAGGTATTTCTAGCAGAACATAAAAAATGCATCTGATTGCCTTAACTTCCATGTGTCTGTTGAAACATAGCAATGTTTGTTGCAGTCTCTGGTCCTTATCTCTGTCTGAAGACCACAAACATGTTTTGTTCCAGACTTCTTTGCAGAGAGCAAACACTTGAATAGAAAGCTGTGCCAAGGCATGGCAGTGACTATTTCCTGACACAATGTGAGAGAGAAATCAAACTCCTTCCTTTATTTTAAGTTTCCATAAACTTCATGGATGGTATCTTAGCTTGGCATGTTTTCAGGGGCCAACCTTAGTTTCATGATGGCAGGAGTCAGTAAAAGCATTATTGAAATTCAGGCCTATCCTGATCATCAGTAAGACTGTCTTAGAAATGGCAATAGAAATGCCTAGAACACATCATACTGTAATAATTCCAATTTAAAATTGCTCTTTGCACTTTTACCGATTCATGAAAGCCTCTTTTTGTTTGACAGGATACTGGATGAAGATGCAGTGGGTAAAAGTGGGGGGAGGGAGGCAGGGTTTTGTGTTTTGGACCTATTGATACATCCTCAGCTGCTTTCTGTCAGTGTTTGCTTATTTCTGTTCTCCAATTATCACCTCAATTAGATGAGGAGATAAGCAACTTTGAGGCATTTGTAAGCCAGGCAGTAGTATGGATTGCAGTCATTGCAAATTTCAGAGACATCTCTTTTTTGTGACTGCAATATCCTGCTGTGGTTTCCCCATGGCTGCCAGGGGGGGTTCAGGAGGCATGGCCTGTTTCTGGAAATCCCTCTGGAGAGTCCCACCGGGAGAAACCATTTCACAAGAAGAGAAGTGACTTATGGTGATATCAGGGACAGATTCTTTAGCAGCACCTTGAATAGCTATTTTTGCCTTATGCCTCACAGACAACCATAATTTGTCTTTTTCTCAATTTCTGACGTGAAGTAGTTCTTCTTACCACCACCATGTGGTTGTGTGAACTGCTGAGCTGCTGTGCTCCGGGATATAATCGTCACAGGGAGCTCCAAATAGCTCCAGGTCTGGAGAGCTTCCAGGCTGGGCTGGCAAAGCTGAGTGGGAGGTTCGAGCAGTGAGTGTGGCAGGCATGCTGCTGCCTCGCTCCAGGGCTGTTCTCCCTTTTTGCTGCCAGTAAGTTGCTTCCAGGACCACACCTGGCCTGTATCCCCACTGCAGGTGGTGTAACACATGCCTGTGGTACTGTCTGGTTTTTGAGATCTGTTCTGAACATCTTGACAATCAGCAAAAAAGGCAGCACAGTATTCTACACCAGCAAAGGGGTTTTTAAAGCACCTTCCATCACCTCTGCAATCAGGAAAGGCTTCCTGTGCACAGGTAGCTGGCAGCATGGGTGGTGCTTCAGCGAGTAAGCCAGGAAGACATGGCTTTTGAAGAGGGTGACTCTCTTGGCATTTGTGTAGTGTTGCTTTGTTACCTCTTTAAAACATTTATTGTACTCTGGTTGTTTCCCTTAGCAGGCCAAGCCAGACCAGTGAGGCAAGCATGCATTCGAATTAGCTTGGGGATTCTGCATGCCAGCCTGATATAAGATGTTAGTTTAAACTGCTGATGAAAGAGAATTTATTTGCATTCCTTTTAAATGTCCAGCTGTTATCTCCTGAGAGGAGTGGAGTCAAATGCCTAGGAAAAACAATCATGTGTCACCCTGTTCGACTGGAAAAGTCAGAGAGGGGAGTGAGGGATGGTGCCAGGGTCACTGCAATGGGAGGGTATTAGGGAAGGGAGTAGGAATGGAGTGTGGGATGGAAGGTGTGTGCCTTGCCTTCAAAGCACGGCCCTGCAGATTGGTATGGACTGTGCAGGAGGTGCCTTCCCTCCCTCCCTCCCCTTGCCCATCCCCAGCAGCCTGAAGCTGCTGTGTCAGGGCTTTGTGTCTGCAGAGCTCAGGGGCTGAGGTGAACCTGGTTGTCTCACTCCTCCGGGGAGCCAAGATTTGAAGGGATCTGCCTGTAGCTGGCAGTTCTCCCCGATGGGTAAGAGGATGTGCCCTAGGGATTGCAGGACTCCTCTGGCTGGCTGTGGGAAAGTTTCTCACCTCTTCATTTGGAAAAAGCTCATTGTTCCTCTTTAGCTTCAGATTTGGCAACAGCTGTGGTGCTCTTGACCCCAGGGCAGAGGGGTGGTAGCTGGTGCTTTCACAAGAAGGGGAGTTAGCTGGGTGCACTCCAAGCCAGAGGCAGAAAAATCAACTTTCTGCACGCCAGAGAAGAGCAGCTTCCTGTTTGCTGCAACGGGGAATTTTCAATGAAATCAGCAAGAGCAGGAAAATCTGGGAAGACTTCTAGTACAAGAAACCTGAACATGTCTGGAAAAGCCCAAACAGGAGGGGAAATATAAGGTGCTCATGACCTTGCTTGCATTACTGTGTGCCAGACATGGTTGTCACTGTGTGGAGGCCAAATTGACAGAAACACAGTTTCCTTTTTGGCCCTGGCAGAATTCCCCACTCTCTGAGCTGGAAGCATTGAAACCAGAGAACACCAGTTAGCCCCTTCCTATTCAGCCATCCTGAAACAAAAAGCTCTTGAAAAACACTATGCAACTGCCCACTGAGTGTTTTGATTGTGAAAATACTAAACAAAAGCCTTTGTTACCAGCATATTAGGCATTTCACTGAAAATAGTGTTTTTAGTGGATGTTGTAGGCTGTAGGCCTTTGAATACACTTACTCTGAGCTTTTCCCTGGAAAGGGAGCAGTCAGGGATTTCCCCAGCTGACTTCTCGGCAGCAGAGAGCCCTTGTGCTGGAAGTGAGCCATACCCTCAGATCATAGGCTCGTTCCCTCCTCTGGGAATACTTACTCGTTTTCTCTGTGCACACAAAGTGCTGTGGCTGTGCTTTCTGCAGCTCCAGCTTGCAGTAGCCACTTGCAGGAGGAACTGTTGGGATAAAAAGCTCTGCTGACTGCTGCAGTCCAATAGACTCGAGAGTCGGGGGCTCACAGAAATTGCGTTCTCCAAAAAATACTTGCTTCTCCTTCCCTCTTCCCATCAAAAGACACAGATAAGTGCTTTCTTGGGATGCACAGAGGTCCATATTGCAGCCCTGGGGCACAAAGGCAGTGTGAGTTTGGACCCCAGACTCTGGAAGACTGTCTGGTGGCAGCAGGCTGTGCCTATATCAGTAGGATTTTGTATGTCTGTCACATCAAGTGCAGTTCCATCCCTGATCTGCTGCTTTGACATGTTCTGATTGTGGAAACACGCTGCATTTCCAATGCTGAAAATACTCTGCCACATTAAACTGCAGTGGCTGATTTTTCACGTCCTGCAGTCTGGAAAGTGCTGTGGTGCTGGAAATCCCCTGAAGACAACACCTCAGGGTTCAGTATCACTCCTGTTCACTGCCTAACTATGCAATCAGTTTTGAAGAGGAACAAACAGGGACAGTTCTTCCTGACCCGAGGTAATCAGTGATGGACGCTGAGGGAGCCAGGAGGAGTTACCATTGTGAGGCAAGGGGCTCTTACCACCCAGTGAGGTGCGGCTCTGAGGTCTCTCTTCTGCTCCTCAAACAGAAGATGCAGCACCCTGGGGAAAACCTGACATGTTTTTAGTGTGTCATAGTCATTAACCAACTGTATCTTCATTTCTCAGACCAAACCAATGTGTTTGCTCTGCCTTTACTAATGCTGCTGTGTCTGGCTGCTCAGGTGTCACTTGTGCTTTGAAACGTCCCTTCAGTAAGGATATTTACATAGTCAGTTTTAAAAGTAGGAACAGGTGTAAAAGTAGATCCCTGTGGGTTGTTTTTTTCAGGTTTTTGGGACATTGGCACATGCCATCAAACCACCAGTTGCTTTGCGTGAGATTAAAGTTGAGTAGGTATTATCTAGTGCTGTTTCACTGACTTTAAGACATAATGAAAAGCCAGAAGAAATACTTGTATTTTACTGGTGCCAGTGTAAATTTGAGTCATCTATAGATTTTAAGTATTACCCACTGTTTCCTATTTGGCTAGAACTGGTTCAGAACTGGCATCTGAAAGATGTTTAAGTAGCTTAAACAGGGTGCTTACCACTCTGCTGGCTCTTGCAGCAAGACAAGGATGTTGTAGACCAAACGTAAAGAAATACAGCTTGGTGTTTAGCTGAGTTCAGGCTGAACAGGGCTGGTTGAAAGGTGTGAGTGAAAGACAAAAGGCGATAGTTTTATCAGGTAACAGTCAACCATTGCAACCAAACTTCATCATGCATGAAAAGTTCCACAAAGTCTTCCCACTGTGTTTCTTTTCCACACAGCTTTTGTTACAGCAGGTGTGTGAAGGACTTCAGCAGCAGTGAACTGTGGCTCTGCAGGGCTCTTTCCCAAGACTGTGTGCAGTGTTTTCACAGCTATACTTTTTCTTGCACATAAAGTTAAATCAACCTCTTGCAGTTTAGAGGTTTCTCTGCCCATCCGAACACTGTGCATGTTTATTCCACTGGGCTTGCTGCTCACAGTGGGTTGTCATGCTGGGATTGGTGCTGCTGAGCCTTCCCCAGAGCCTCTGGCTGTGGCAGCCTTTGGAGCAGGGAAGCCCCAGATTCACCCTACTCTGTTCCTTCGTATCAGTAGGTGCCATGCCACAAACACATTAGGTCTGGCCTCTGCCGTGTCTGATCTTTTCTAGTTTATGTTCAGGGTTTTTTAATTCCTGTTTTACTTGCAGAACACAGATTTTGCCTGTAGTCTGTGCTGAGTCTTCCTGAGATAGGATATAAAAATTGAGATTTACATTTGGGGTGAATGGCAGTGAACTTTTAACTGCGAGGGAAAAGGATTGCATTACTTGAAAGCAGAGAGTGTGTTCCTTCAAATAAAGGACGTACAAAGAATACTGATGACTCTTCATCAACAAGGGCCCTCTTATGTCCTTTTTAATTTGGCCGGTAAACCAGTGCCTGAGTGTGTTGGGATAGACTGCTAACTTGGAATATTTCCCCGGATGACTTCGTGAAAGCCCTTCTGTTGCTGCTGGAGCCAGGCGCTGTTCCTCTCTGGTGATGAAAGGCTGCCGTATCCAGGCCTTCCTGGGAACTGCAGGTTGCTGAGCTGGGATTTCAGGAGGTCTCTGCAGAGCTGGGGAAGCTTTCACAGCCTTTAGGGTATTCATTCCCGTTGGGCTCATGTGGGAGCTGGCAGTTGTCTCATTATTGAGAAGAAGCTAAGTGTACTCACATACAGCACTGCAACGAGCGCAGGAGGGAGAGCTGGATCACTGCAAAGTGGTTCTAGGCAGCAAAGCACAGACAGATACCTTCAGGTAAACACATAAAAATTCCAAGTGTAAGATTTGATCCTGCAAAATCTGTGTCCCAGTGGATCCCAGCTTCATGTCATTCTTAAAACACTTTTTTATTCCCCTCCCCCCTCNTGTGAGTTTATGCCACAGAGAAAGACTCCTGGAACAGTCCCATGTGTGTGTAGGAGTGGGATGAGCAGGCATCAGCTATCAGCTCTGCAGCAGGGAGCTCCCTAGGAAGGCCTCGTGCCACATACTTAAATGGGAAATACTTTTTAAACTACACTTAATCCCCAGGCTGTAGTGATTGTTCCTGCCCAGAATTTCTGCCTTGTTCACTTTCTCTTTCCCTCAGAGAGATAGTTGCAATGTGAAAATATTACATGGTACCTTATTTCCATTCTATCACACTCCATGTAATTAGCTTTTGGTTCAGAATTGGTAAGTATTGATGACTGTATTAGTTTTGTGCTTAGTTCTTAATGTGATTCAATGCATACAAGACCATGATGTACCAGAGAAGTTTGTTTACTGTTTTCTCTGCTCTGTCTGTGAACCTGAAGTCTAAAATTTTATCTATATATAATGAATGTTATAAATATCAATCTTTGGAAAAGTTTAATGCAAGAATTACCTCCTATTTTATCCTAGTAGCAGTAAGGGAAATATTTTCAGCATGTCAGCCCAGCACAGGACAACTGTTGATGCACTTCCAAGCTGAAATGTTATTTCTGTTTTGAAAATAGTTTTCTACCTCCTTTTCTCCTGATCCAGGGAGAAGAAACTGAAAGCAAGAGTGCAGGAGTTAGTGAGTGCTTTGGAGAGACTCACGAAGAGCAGTGAAATCAGACATCAGCAATCTGCAGAATTTGTTAATGACCTTAAAAGAGCAAACAGGTAAGTGATCTATCAGCAGATGGATGCAACATCGATTTTTTTCTTTTTGCTGTGTTCTGGAAAAGCACTGTAATATTCCCCTAACCTTAATGAGAAGTTTCTGGATCTTAACATTCACATGTTGATACTTTTCAGGTTATAGTTAGAGATGGAGGAGGTATAAACCTCCCATGGAGGCCCCTCACAACTACATAGTTAAGAACAGAAGGCAGGGAAATAGGTTAATCTTAATTGAATTACTGCTAGGGATTGCACAATTAAAAAAGCAAACAAAAAATAAAATAATCTGTTACCTTGTCTTAAACTGCTCCCTTTTCTTTGCCTCCAGCGTCTTCATTAGTAAACTGTCTCGAATAATCATACCTAAATTCTGTTGCTCACTCAGGGCATTTTACTTGAACTGTGTTTGGATGGCCTGGGAATATGGTAGACTTTCTGCAAGCAGCCTATCACTCACAGTATAGTTTTCCTTAAATTACATTTGAAAGCCTTTGTGGTGAGAAGCAGCACCCTTCTCAAGCTTTCTGATCCAGTCAGGGTGGAGGCACAGAAGCTACTCAGAAGCTAGCAAATTAGCAGAAGATGCCATCCTCTGAATGTAAATCTTCTTTTTAAATGAAAAGTGTAAAATCAGTCCTGGATTTTCTAAGCAGATTCTGGCCATGCTATGTGTTTATAAATCATGTTCAATACTGTGGTATATTGACTTGTAAAGAGCGCTATGAGAGGTCATCAGCAGCAACCTCCATCTTGGAACCATGTTTATAAATGTTTTCTTTACCAGTTTACTGGTAAAGGTGTGTGCTGTCCAGGAAAGACACGGACATTAGCGTTGATCTGGGTTTGGATGAAAAAGGTTTGGATCTAATCCATTTTAAAGCACTGGTAAATTTCGGGAAGGTGATCAGTACCCAAATTTTGGAGTGCCCTGAAGGCAGGACTTCAAGGTAGCACTTTTCTGTAGCACTTACTCTGAACATGCCTTTTTTGAATTACGTTGTGTGCCTTATGTCTTTAACAGCAACTTGGTAGCAGCTTATGAAAAAGCAAAGAAAAAGCATCAAAATAAGCTGAAGAAACTGGAATCACAAATGATGGCCATGGTGGAGAGGCATGAAACCCAAGTAAGAATGCTCAAACAAAGAATAGCTTTACTGGAAGAAGAGAACTCCAGACCTCACACCAATGAAACTTCACTTTAAATGCATCTCTTTAAAGGATGCTTAGTGCCATTACAACTTTCTTTTGGAGGTTGAATTTTAGGTTGTTTCAAATGCTAAAAGCTCTGATTGTCCATGCTGACAAAACTTAAAAGCACCTTCTCTGGGATCGCAGAGAGGTGTCATGGGGATATAAAAGTGTTAACCTTAAGGACTGTTTCATAATGTAAAATGGCAGTGCCTGAATTACCATGCTGTAATTGTGTACATTGTCTGTGTTATGTCTGTATTCATACAGCTTCTCTTCCATTTTGTCTGTGTCCCATGGGTGACAGTGTCACACAGCAGAATAATTCATGTTAAGAGGTTTTCATTTGGGTAGTTCAGAGATCATATGAGAGTTTTCCTAGTCTCTGGGTTCCCTCTGCACACATTCCATCCTGTACCCTCTGTAGACTCGCTGTGGTTACACCACCAAACGGGCAGCTGCAGAGGGGGGAGATGACAGCCTGGCTAGGGGTTTTTTTGCACCCTGCTTGCAGTTCTGCTGCTCACAGTGCAGATCAGGTAGGAAAACTCCTGCTGATTTTGGAAAAAAACTAAGAAAGTGTAATTGCATCTCTGCAAATGATTATAAAAGTTGCGTTTTTTAGAGTGCACAAGAGGGCCAAAGGCTGTGAGTTTCACCATCACACACAGACAGTCTGTGCCAAGGGTGGGTAAGAAATTACAGGAGACCTCCTGGTATTTGTATTGCATGGTGTTTGCAACGACTTTGTAAAAAAAGTTGTTTTTTCTTGCTATATACACTATATCCAAGGTTTTCTTTAAGAAGCTGGGCCATTTTTGTCATGTGTATTGTGCTTATTACAGCTTACTGTGATCAAGAGGTAGAATGTCGTCTTTTTATACTTTTTTTTGACCAAAAAAGGTACTTATAAGGAATGTACCTGTTTTAATATTGAATACATAGGCACAAACTATAAATGTGTAGGTGTATGGATATCCAGCCACAAACAGAATGTGAATGGTGAAGTCTTACAGCTTCTTAGGTTAGTTTTTGTTATTGCTAACATTCTCTTGTTTAAATCACGTATTACTGTATTACCAAACTGACAGAAGTGCAAATTTTGGCTTGTTAGGTTAATGAACATTAAGCAAATCATGGGGATCAGGTTGATTTCTGTAGGGGTCAAAATACAGGAGTCTGCCACACCACCTGTTATATTTAGAATTTGCTTATTTTTGAGAGAGTACGTAAAACAGCTTCATGTGTGTTTTAACAAGCCAAGCTAGAGTCCCTTCACTGTGCTAGCCTGCTGCTGTGTTATGCCTCTGCTTTGCGTTTTCCAGGCTGATTTCTAGTGAATCTGATTTCAGATGTTTATCCTTTTTGCTTTACACGTTGAGTTGCACTTCAAGTTTTACTAGTTTATGTAGAATTATGATAACTTCTCTCATTTACTCGTCCCATTATGAGTACTAAGGAAATACTTTTAGAAGACTTTTTTTTGTCTGCTGTTGGGTTAGGTCAGGCAGACAACAAAGTTTTGGGGAGTCATGTTCAGAATGTGGCATTATTACTTCTTGGTTACATCTGGGACTGTAGCAATTGGGAGTTCCATCTCTTACTGCTGCAGCTGTTGTTGTCTTCTTTCCTTAGTCATTCTGACTTCTCTGGAGTCTGATACATCATCCACAGATCCAGCATCACACGTGATTGATGGCAGCAGCAAATTAAAACAGTGATGATTTCAAAATTTTTAGGTAGCGATGTTCTGGTTTTGATCAGTCCTCTCAAAATAATTGCACTTCTTAATTTATAATGTGAATGGAAATTTTTTGCGCATGAGTCTCTTGAGGGAGGAGACACATTGGTTTCTCCGGTCTTTGTGGTTCCACTTAGCAGCTCTCTGTGGTGTTTCCCCTTTTTGGCCCAATTTTCTCACCTACAGGAAGGTGGGCATTTGCCATCAGCTTCAGTTGTAGCTGAGCACACTTGAGAAACACAAAGAAAAGTATCCACTATGTGCTGAGGCAAAAACAGAGTTATACTTTTGTCTTCTGGCATCTGAAACACCTGGGTGACTTGAGGTCATCTCGGAATGTCCATGTGTAATACCTTTCACTGAAGAGGACCAGAAACCACTACTGCATTGGACTACCTCTGAGGCTTTTTTTTTTTTTTTTTTAAGTGTAATAGAATCTCAAAATGGTTTGGATTGGAAGGGACCTTAAAAATCACCTTGGTACAACTCTTCTGTGGGCAGGAGTGTATCCTACTGGACAAGGTTGCTCCAAGCCCCGTCCAACATGGCCTTGGACACTTTCAGGGATGGAGCAACCACAGCTTTTCTGGGCTACCTGTGCCAGAGCGTCATTACCCTCACACAGAAAAGTTTATGCCATAAAAATTCAGATACTCTTATACAGAGGCATAAAAAGCTGCAGCCTCACTGCCTTTTCCAGGCCTAACAGTTTGCTGGTTCTGTTTCACTACATTTATCATGTATCTTCCCTGCCAACTGTGCTCTGGAAATGCTTTAGAATAAATTATAAATCATCAGTAAGTGTTACCACTCCCATTTTCTTCCCATAAGGGTTGTAGATGAGAAAGCAGCACTGGTACCACCCAGCCTTAGCAATAGCCATAGTTTGCCAGACCACCAGCATATTTATTTGCCTCAGCAAGCAGCTGCTGCAACTTCTGTTGGCATACTGGAAAAGATCAACAGGGAAGTGGTCACAGGTTTAATGTTATTTTGAAAACTGTTCAATTGCGATAATTAGTTGCAGCTCCATTAAAATGGCACCAACCCTCATAAAAAATGCCAAAAAAACTCCCAACTCCTTTTATGCAACTCTGAAGTACCAGCACACCAAAAATACCTGTGTGCAATGCACCGTGAGTTACAGCAACTTAACTCTCTTAACACTTGTTGCAGAAATAATACATTTGCAAAGCAAGAAAAAGAGGTGGTTCTTGCCAACCTAAGTCGATTCATTAATAAATGTTTGGATTTTTTTTGGTTTTCTTAAGTCACCAGAGTGCATGAAACTTTGTATCTCACAGAGTGCTCAGAAAAAACATTCACTTTTTTCTTTACTTCTGTGTAGAAATATTCACCAGCTTGAATGTAGTGTTAGCTATTGCAAAGCACATGTGACTAAGTTTGCATTCATGTCAGTATCGTTCTACTGGTTTTATTAGAATTTTCTCCTTAATACTACACCACACATTGTAACTTTTGAAACTTTTCACCTTACTGAATTAGCTTTAAATGTGTTGCTACCTTTTAGTTTCCTAGCAGCTGTAAAATAGGTATTTTGTGTTCATTTGATATAGAATTGTAAAAACTGCATTTATTTATACAGAGGCATTTATAATACTTATTTTACAAATGTTCTTATATTCTGAATTAATTTCTAATGCTGTTTCTTTGCCTTGGGAGTTGTTTCACCATGACTTGTCACCTTAGGGCTGAATGGGACTGCCTGAAGGTATCTTGGCACAAAGGTCTCTCATCTCCAAGATAAGTTACTGAGGGAGAGGGTTTGACATTGTCAGGAAAGTTCACATAATAGAGCCATGAAAAGTTGTTAACTCAGATCTGGCCACAGGCTTTAGCTGGCTCAAGAACATCACTACTTCTTCCTGCAAACCCTCTACAGCTTCAATGACACTTCAGAGAAATGGAAGGGCACATGTGAAACCGTTTCCACACATCCAGTTCTTTTAATAACAAGTTAAGTGGACCAAAACAAAAAGAAAACAAAATGCTCAATATTACATAAATATTCTAAAAGCAACGATTGAAGTTCACATACTTCTTTCTCCAGTATGTCTAACACTTACAAAATTTTTTTTCCATTATTGAATGGACTCCTCATCCACCTTCACAACTGACTTAAAAAAAATACTTCCTTTCCTGGCAAATATAATCACTGCTGCTGACTGGCTTAAGGTAACACTTAAACATTCTACTGTGAAAGAATAACCTGTACCAGCAGCACAGGCTTCACATTTCTCAATGACCAGCAATCTTTATATTCATACTTCAGTACTTCAATAAGTTTATTTATAAAGTAATTTGATTTTACAGAGGAAAAAATAACAATATAGAAGAAAACGTCAACTTAGTCTCTTAAATGGCGTGCTTCAGTTTCTGAATCAATTAATAAACAAAATCACAATCGCCAGTACAGCAGATGTTACAGGTAGTTACAGATTTTATTGAATACAATTGAAGAGCTGACTAATGCAAACTTTCTTCAAAAGAACATAATGGAAATTGAATAAAATCTGTAATGATTTCAACCCTTTAGCTGTACGAACTTCCTACTTAATTAGCACTGATGTGCCACTTACACACAGAGGAAACCAGATCGAGTTCTTGAGCTCTGAACAAACAGGAGGAAGATGCAACCCTTCATGCATGAGCCACACCAGCAAGCACTGGCTCCCTGTTCTCTGCGAGGCATGCAGTGCTGCCCTGAAAAGTGTCATCGTTTGGAAGCAATACCCAAGTCTGGGTCCTGGAACACAAACACCGGTTGCGCATTCTGCCTGAATTAACAACCCCACACCGCCTTCTGGGGGTGTCTGTTTTGCTTTTTAATGGTAAAAGTGCCTTGCAAACCCAGCTAAGCTGCTCCTCAGGGATGAAGTACAACTTCCACATAGTGCAATGCCATGCACACACAGTAAAGTTCTGTTGCAAGTACTGGCATGAGAATTATTTGCTGAGAGCTCTTAATCATGCAGTTTTCCATACTTTTTCTGCATAACAAAATTATGTACCCAACCAGTGAGATACAAATTTCATCCCCACAGTTTAGTAATTTTGATCAAACATGCTTAAAAAAATTTGCAAACTTCTCACAGTTGGAAATGTGTCAGAACTGTATTTGCAGGATGTGTTTTCTTAAAAAGCTATGAATGCCTTATTTTAGAATGATTAATGCTCCATGAGCTGTAATCATTTCCTTAAAGGCACTGTACTGTAACCCATACTGGAAACAAGAAGCTAGTTCTGATCAACAATATAAATGCTTAAAAATGACAAAATACTCTGTTTTCAGTAAAATCCGTAGAGACCTTATCAAATTTAAACATTCTGTACTCTGTGAAATGTTAGTAATTACTTAAAAGGAAGCGCTTTTTTCCTGGAAGAATTGAAGGAGGACTTGAAGACACTTTTGACTTCCCAGAAGCATCCAAGGCTGAGAACTGTTTAAAGATAAGGGTTTCTGTAAAGCTGAATCTGTACAAAAAGTTAAGTCTCACTGAACCTAATATTTTCAATGGAAAGACAAGTTAAACCCCAAGCATTTTGTTTTATTGTACTGCTGCCAATCCGGAATACTGCCTCTGGTCCAATCTTGAACATGGCCAATGTAATTATTGTTTATGTTGACTTCCTTTTAAGTCCACAACCTACATGAAAAAGTGAAATGCACACACAGCACAAACCCTACTGCATCTATCAGTGCTTATGTACGGGATTAAGAACAGTGCAAATACTAGCATTTAGCCTACTTTCATTCTTGAACTACACTATTGCTATAAATGCATAAGAACAAAAACCTATTATGGAAGAGTTTCTAAGTCTAATTTACTGTAAAAGCACCTTCAGTTAGTTTGTATAAATTTACCATATCTTAAATAATTTTGGTTGTTTCAAAAGCTGAAATACTGTAATAACAAAAACAATTTGAAATTATGAAGTCATGTATAAGCACCAGATTATTTAACATTTACAGTGCAAGACTAAACATCAGTTTATTTACAGAAATTAAATCAACAAGAGAGATTATCCTATTAATTCTCAGTAACTATGAGCTTCCTAACACATTTAGAATATAATCTCCTAACTTAAAACATGAAGGCACCTGGCTTTACCTCTGGAAGAGAAACCTGTTGCTCAGAATTTGCAATAAAACCCCAGGTACCTGAGGATTAAGTAGCCCACTGATCCCACAACTGGGCAGCCAGTTACCCCTGGGGCAGCAGGGCTGTCTTGCACCACAGGACTCTGGAGTTTGGATTCTTAATGTAGCCTCTTTGCTCTTCACACCATAATGGCATGAGTGCAAAAGCAAATCACTACATCAAGTAAAGGTTGGAAGAACTGTGTTCTTATCTGAAATTACAATCTGAGAGCAAGTACATAAGAAGTAGCCAGACCTGAAGCTTGCCTTGTTTTTAAAAGGGACTGTTACATCTATAACAGCCACAGGTAGGTGAAGGAAAAACACTAAGTATTGTTCTCAAATCACCAAATTAGTTCAGGAAGGTTGGAGCACAGCACAGAAGCCTGGAACAGTGATTAGGCCCAAAATTTCACTAGAAACGATTTATGCATGTTTGGTCTAAAGAATTTACATTGCGTTAAAAAATAATACTTTGATTGTGCAATAAATAAAGCTATTTCCGTCTTTCCTTCCCAGAACCACTGTTGCCAGATTTCAGACTATGCAAGACACAGTTACTTTCCAAACCTGGATGACTGATTTACATCAAGGAGCTGCAGTCAGTAGTGCTCCAATCACTCAGCTAGGCACGGCACTCTTCAGTCCCAGCTCAAGTATAGAGCATTCTGAGAAGGAGAGATGCTAAAAACCTCGTGCTAAAGCAGGGAGTTGATGCAGTACTACAAACTGCACTCTAGGACTAGATTCCTAGCACCACACACCTGTAGGTTTTTCTTCATAAATGTTTGTTTACTCCACAACTACTTTGATTCCAAGAACACTGACTTGACCAATCATAATCTGAATAACCCCTAACATGGCAGCATTCTCGAATTGACAGTGCTTGTTTTTCAAGTATATCGACACCAGCTCTCGAGTCTGACATGCAAACAGTTCCTGTTTCCCTGTGTCTAGCTCCCGTAAAAACTCAGAGAACTAAAGCCTGTGTCTCACTTGGTATTTCTTCACTGTTTTATGGAAGATAATGTAAACAGTACTTCTAAACTTAGAAATACAATTATAAAACGATGGTGAAATAAGAACATAATAGTAAACAAAATGTTCACTGTGCAGGGCATGATGGAGCCCACCAAGTGGATCACATGCCACCACACTTACATAGATTTAGAAGAAACCTTACTAAGGAAGCAGAAAGCAATGCTACTACAGCGAACAGTACCCTTATACAAAGAAGTAAGTTATTGCATATTTATCACATTTATTTGCAACTCACATTAAGGCTAGGTTTACTAAAATCATGACATATGTATAAGCTTCACTTTGGATTGCTTAATGAAGCAACCAATGTCTCTTATACTGAACCAACCTTTCACTAGGAAGAAAAAAATGACACAGTAAACAGAGGGCAGCCAGCATCTCCTATTCACAGAACATGCTTCCATTGTTCTGAAGACTTCCTCTTGCCTGGGACAGGACTTCCCAAACAGATGACAGATGCTCCAAGTTCACTGTTTCATCAACATCCCCATTTATTTCACAGAGCACTAAATGATCTATAACTAATTTATCTGAAAAGTCAACTTATTTATAAAAAGATTTCCACAGCCTGTTATTTAATTATGCCTTAGGAGAGTCCTGTTAACTCCACAGGCAGTAGCAGCCTCAGGATATGATACAAACTTCTGCCTCACCATGAGTAAAGGCACTTTTGCTGGGAAATCAACTAAAAAAGCACTAAAGAAGTAACTAAAGATTAGTTTTCACCTGAAGCTGAATAATGTAACCTCCTCCAGCATTATCCTACCTTCTCAATTACTCTTCTTTGTCATTGTATGGCCTTTGGATACATTTAAGAAAAAAAAATAAATAAAAGTGAGTCAAAGCTAGATTGAGCTATTTCACAATTTGGTCTTGAAAAACAAGGCCCTCAGAACCCCTGTCCTCCAGAAGGAGGAAATGCTGTAGTCCATTTCTCCTGTTGACTGATACAGAAGTTGAGCACTCCCATGGCCAAAATTATTACAGCATTAGAGTTCCAAATCACCTGGTGCCAGGCAGGTGAATAAATCAGGAGAAAGTTCTAAAGCTATTTCTGAGGAAAAGACTAGGTAACAGATCAGGTAGGGTAGATGAAGTAGGGTGGTTGAAGGAAGACCAGGATTTTGGTTTTGGATGACATATGAGTTGCATAAAAACTCAGTGCATGTACGTACACTACAAGGGTGTAGTTCATTCAACACCTATGAAGTTATCGATTACCTCTATTCTAGAGAAAAGTCCATTTTTAAATCTGGGACATGCTTGCTATCACAAGCTGCTGTGACAAATTATTTCAGTGCATTTCTCTCCACTGCAAAGCACATGCTCAAAACCCACTAACTTGAAGGTGATGTAACAGCTCATCACCTCAACTCCTGCAGGTTTTTGTTCCTCGACAGCACCCCCACCCCACCCCACCCCACCTTTCATGTTTTTCCTAAGAAAGCACTGTAGCTGAAAATGACTGAGGCTAGATCATTTAAATGCTAACTGCAAGTGCAATTCAATACTACAGGATATATACAGAGCAGATACACTACACAAGAGATCTGAGGACAACAGCACAGAATACAATACTGAACACCCTTGGAATAGTTATTGGAAGCCTGATTAAGCTGTTCAGTGTCACACAATGCCTCTATTATCCATGCACCTGCCTTCCTCCTCAGCGAGATCTACAGAGGCTTATTTACATTCAGTATAAATTCTACACAAGTAACCTCTCACAGACAAGTTTAAGCTTTTCTTTTTTTGCAAGCAGCTGCTTTGTAACTTCTCCTTATGCAGCTGTGGGCAGTGCACAAGTTAGACACTTTGAAGGGCTGAGATCTACCCAGTTTGAGTGTCATTATCGAAGACCAAGGAAGAGTAGGTAAAAAAAGTCAACATGCTATAGATTTAACTCAAGTACTAGTGATTGCCAGCCAACAAAAACTATCAGTGTAAAGGAGGGAAGGTATTTGGGGCAAACAATCAGTATAGAAAAAGGATGATGGGCTGAGGCTAGGTTTGAAATGTGCAACTTGGTTTCAAAATCACTAGGACAGAGGTGTCCTCTGAGAATTAGTTTCATTGCCACTGTGTAATATTGCAATGTACTACAAAATAATGACTAACAAGTCCAATAATTTACACCAGAACATTTAAAAGATTAGCAAGCTGGTATACTCCCAACAGTTTAAAAAAAAAGTCAATGACATTCTACAAAACACACGGCAAGTTAAAATAAAAAAATTTTAAAACCCACAAAAATAAATCACAGGTAAAAAGAATGCCCTCTAATGCACAGGTAGGAACAAGTGAACTGAACATTGGAAAGGTACTTTTGTGGACAAAGGCTAGACTGCATTTAAAGTGCAACACTTGACTATGCCACTCCCATACTGCAAAGAGAACAAACCCTTCCAAACCAGCAGTCAGTCCCTGCATTGCATTTAAAAACAAACAAACCAAACAAAATAAAAAACTCCTGAGAAAGAGTAAGGCTGGATAAGAAACCCCCTCAATTGCAACAGGCAAGTCTGATTCTTATTCCTTTAAAGTTTGCTGTCAGAGGTCAAAACTTTTCATTATGGCATCATGGTCAAACTTGAAACTCAAGAAAGCTCTTGATGAAAAAGCAAATTTGTAATGGCCATTGCATGCCATAGAATGTCCCTCTACATGTTCTGGCAGTGGGTCTTCACTGGAGCAACACATCTCATATGCTGCTTCTGCTTAAAGAGAAAAAAGCATGAAACAGACTTTAAATAGGCAGTTGCCAAATAAAGTATCAATAACAACACAAAGCCATACCTCAAATATATATTCAATTAATATTTATAACAAAACCTGTATATTTGGTCGTAGACAGAAGAAGGTAACTCAAACAGCTGTATTTACAAGTTGTCTAGAGGCTAGAATAAATCTTAAAAGCCACTGCATTCTGGAAATACTTTCAATAGCCAGTTTTACACATATAATACTGTTTCACAATCCATTTCTTTATAAGGAGGAAAAAATGGGCACTATTTTCTGAGCAGTAAGTAAAGAACTGTGTGCACTCTGATGCAGCAGCTTATTACTAGCAGGACAGAAAACCCTGAACCAACACTCAATTACCACCACTGTGTTGACTCAGATGCTATTTTCCTAAACTAGCTTTAGTTACTTTTTTATTCAGCCACCTGGTGTATCAGTCAGTCTCTACAATTAAGGAGAATTGCAAAACCAACATGAAACAGTATGTTTTTCATTAAAAACAAACAAAACCTCAGACTACCTTGGAAAAACATGGCTTTATAAGATTTGGCAGGCTGGCATGAGGAAAAGCCCTCAACCATCATTATTCGGGTACCTTCAGCCTGTAGCACAGGACAGTGGATGAAAATTCTGACTGCACTTGCCTGTTTCAAAGTTATCTTGAAGTCTTCTTGGATTAAGCCTTTTTTCACATTTCTGGAGAAGAGAATGACCACACATTACACATTTTATGATAAAGAAATTGCATTGTATTTTTCAGGGGTATAGTTTAGGCATCTGATATATAAAAGGCATGCTGGTTATATTTGCTTTGACACATCTCAAGTGTGAATTATTTTACCTATAACTCAGCATGAATTCTGTCATGTTAATTTATGGAGCAAATGTGCTTCAAGTCCACAAGTCTTTCAGAAGCACACAACCTTTTAACAGTCAACAAAACATTTTTAAAATATAGACTTCTAGGAGAAGATTCTCAGTACTTTCTAACTGTTTCAAGATGGAAGGGTCTTGCATATGACGGTGTGGAATCAAAGCTGTGCATGCATAAGTCCCAAAAAAATCAAGGGGAATGTATTTGCAAACATGCTGCTACTGCCAGTTAAGTTAACATGCTTTAAAGACACAAACTTAGATCTCCAGGAAAGAGTTGTTTTAGCCCCACGTATTGCTGCTGTTAAGTACATAAATACAGAAAAAATATGGCCCTTTGCACTCTCTGCAAAATTAAGAGTTTCCTGGCCTTCAAATTGCATCAGAAAATTATCAGTGGGACAAAAAATATTTAAACTTCAAAAGACTGACCATCACAAAAACTCAAGGGAAACAGAAATAGAGAAGTATTTGGAAAAGTCTGTGAAGAGCCTCCAAAGTAATTGTGGAAACAGTTCCACTTGTTTCCATGAAAATCCTACAGATTAGCATTAATAATTGTTGGTTTTTTTAATCCATCCAAATTTCTGGGCAGTCAATTACTTGACTTTTCATTCTACACTCAGATGCAAACATAGCTGATCATTTCTTGCTACAGTGAGGATTTTACAGGACAAGTTTATGGTTTCTGTATGTTCACATGAACAACAGAAAGACAGCAACAGCCACAAGCCAGGATAGGAAGAATCTAATTTACAGCCTGTAAACAAGAAAAACCAAAGCCTGGGCAAGCCAGCTGAGTTGCATGGAGAACTGGGAGCTTGCTGTTGCACAAGAGCCAACTGAGTACACTGAAGAGCCATAAAAAACAGGGAATCAAAAGCACATTCGACTGTAAAAGGGAGCACAGCTCAGTGAGACCCCTCCCATCAAGAAGAACTGGACAAACACAATTAGTTACTGCAAGGGAAAGTAACAAGCAAAGAGTATCACATTAGAATTTACAAAGTACTGTAAACAGCTCTAGTATATGATTAAAAAATTGTATGAGATTCTGGCATCCCAGCCAAGTCTGTGTCTCAACGTTTTTGCTGGAGAGAAGAGAAATAATAAGCATTTGCATTACCACTTTCTAGGTGTTGCATAACAAAACCCCATGCTTACAGTAAGACATCATGCATGAATAAAAAAGACGTGCACTACAGTGAGTTATTACTACACACCAGAGAAGGCTTTTACATGACAGGCACCTGGAAAGCTGCAGGACTACGTACTGAAACAACTGACAAATTTTCAACAGCTAAAATTACTTATTCCTAAATTGCAAACTTTGAAATTTCGTATGCTTGCCTAAAGATTTATATGCATACGAGGTAAGAAATGTCAAACCTCTACAAACACATATCAAATACTCTGATCAAATATACTTCCAACAGATACGCATTCTCTTTCAGAAGGACATTGTCGTGGACATTTGTTGAGCATTACTGGAATCCGTTAATGACACAGCCACTGCATGTTTCTTACCAAGGTATGGTTTTGCTTAACTGGTTGACTGTGCAGCCCATTTGTTCGCTTCTTCTGGCTGGAAGTGTCTTGATTTTGCTTTCTACCATTGCTCCTTAGGCTCTGACTCTGCTGTTAAGTCCAAAATAAGCAGAGGGAAGAGTTTAAATGGCAGAATTGAATATTGCCTTGACACTTCCTATTTACTAGCTAAAACTTCCCTCCAAGTAACTTTAAAACACGTAAACAGTTTCTTTTGTAGATAAACTGAAGCCCTATTAAACTGACCAAATATATGCTCAAGCTGCAGGGCCATCAGCTGTTACCCATTCTCTTTTGCACTATCACAGAATTATTACACAATAAATTCAGTTCAGTGAGTTCCCATGATCCAGATACAGATACTGATGCAGATACACTACAGATAATAGTAAAATGGCAAGTACTAATTACTATCTGTACATGAAACAACACAATTACTACCTGATACCACCACCTCCAGTGGTGAGATAAATCAGAGAATTCCCAAGAGTAATTCCCCACTCCATGTTTTGATTTTTGCATTCTATGGTGAAGAAATTCACTATTTTCATTCTAGACAGGAAACCGTTATGAACAAAGACTTCTTCTTAAATAGTCCGGAGGCCTAAGAAACAACCTACCTTTATTTTCAAAACCTCAGACACCTCAGGATGATTATATGGCTTCTGTGGCTGTTTTGGCTTCACCCACTGCTCTCCTGGAAAGCCATCTGTAAACACCTGTTGACTACAGCGAAGTTTGGATCTAGTACAGAAAAACAAAGACAGTTTACAACACAACTTCATATCTACTGATGGCAGAAGGCGATTATGAAAGAATTTTCTTCTTTTTGGAACAATCTGGAAGACAAGCTTAAGTAACCCAGTGTGGAAACTCTAATAGTGACCACTGCCATTTGTATTCTCCATAGACAAAAGGCCAGGTCCACATTAACATCTGTCCTGTTGTTCTCAGCACTGGTGGTGCCCTGACTCAAATTACCAGAAACCTCTCACAGCGACTACAGGTTTTAAAGTTTGCTCTACCAGTTTTCTCTCAGCTGAATCTAAAGCCAGCAGCATTTGTTCTCCCACTGATCCCCACAGGTTTTATCTAGATAACCACTTCTTGGAGTAATTTACAGTCCTGCTTTAGAGAGTCCTCGTCTTCCTGTGCAGAAGTGCCCAAAACATTGAACTTGAAGCACTGGAAGCTACCTACTTGCTTTAGCGTCTGGATTTTTTTGAATCCCATAAACAAGACTGAAGAAATAATCTCAGTTCTGACACCTGCGTATCGCTACATTAAGTTCTAATTTACAATGCTATAACGTAAGTCTATGCTTTTATTTTTTTTATTAACCTACTCTATTACTGGAACATGAATATTTGGAGAAAGAGAAAAGGACAAGCAGCTTTGTGCGACCAGCATTTTATAGGAAAGAATATAGAGGTGTTAAACTGACCTGGTTCTTACCTAGCTTTTTCCAAGTTGGGCTTAGAGGGTGTGCTCCCTGCAGACGAAAAACCATTGTCACTATCTGAGGAGTCTCCATTCCTTCGGGAAATCCATTCCCTCAATGGCCTGTAAGCAAAGAGAAGTACAACAAATCCTACTTACCAAAACAAATCCAAAGAATTTAAAGTTGTCTGAAAGACCCTGGCCTAACATTTGCCTCATCTCAAACATACCTGATGAAGGGAATTGCCATAAAAAATTTGTTAGGTGCCAAACCCAGCTTGGACTTTGGGGTCATGTCATTTCTGTGGCATGGTAATTTGTCGATGGAAAACCACTCAATATTCTAGAAAAACAAGAAATAAAATCAAAATACCCTCTATTGTAGCCTTAGCAGAATGTTACAAATGTGTAGCAGCCACAATTATTTCCCTTAATTAAAAAATTACCATGGAAGACTTAAATTAACAGGCCACAACAGCATTTTTCACAAAAGGTTAATTAACTCTTCCGACTGCCACTAGAGTAGCAGATGGTACAGCACAAACTCATTGCATGATATGGCACCTAAAATATGAAAGGTATTAATCAGCAACTAAATTCTGAATAAGAGTTTCATAAACAAACCAACCAAACCCCTGCACACAGATTGCCATAAACAAATGTAGAGGCTTTAAATAACTTTCAGTAACTTTTTACTTAAAATTGCCATCAATACTGGACCACCAATGATAATTCAAAAATTATCAGGAAGAAGGGCATTCAGTTAGAGAGTAGGTTTCAGGTTTTGTTATAAAAGAAACAAAACATGGGTAAAGAATAGGATTTGTGTTACAGTTTAGACATTATAGTTTTAATTGTTAAAACTGCGTACTTTGCAGAATGGGGAACAAAAGCAGGAATTCTGACCATAGACAGTGTAGAAGAACCCACATGAGATTTTCTGTTGCAGAATCTACTCCCAAAGCCCCAGGTCAAGACAAGAAGCAAATTATGGAAATAAGTTACAAACTGAACAAGTTCTCAATATAGCTCTACAGGGAATACAAAACCAGCCTGCATGGTTGTATTAGATCACATGAAGACAATGCTTCAAACTCTGTCATTGCAAGAACTCTTCAACATTCCCACACATACCGTCACTGTTCTACAAAGCGGGATATTTACTGTACATTTTTAAAAACCCTCAAATTTCATCTTATTTCATATTTTGAAAAACAGGTCTCTAATGCAAGGGATTAAGTCCTGTCCAGTCAACTACTTTCCCTATTTAGAAAGGCAGATGCCCTGTTCAGTGACACCCTCTGCACGGAAACAGCTGTTTTACAGTGAATTGCCAAACAAGAAAAAAATATTCAAACTTCAAAGATTACAGACACCAGGGACAAAGGTTCCAACAAGTTTCTACCTAAGCTTTTGTCTTTCCCTTTCACAATACCTGTCAAAAGCCTAATGGTACACAATCCATCCAAAATAGTTCCCATCTTCTGTTCCCTTCCCAGTCTCCTCCTTAAAATATACTATTTGTTAAATCTGGACAGTATTAGCCATGAAAGAGAGAAAACAATCCTTAGTTTGTCCTTCTGATATGCAGGTTTTTGCATATCCCCAGATAATAATTACAACTTGAGAATATATAGTTACATATGCATCTGTAACCACGAATAACATGAAATTATCAACATAGACACCACTTATGAGAAAAGAAGAGGAGAATTATATTTTGGCAGCATGCTCTGTTGTGTTTTCATGATGAATGGAGATGTCAGATGGTGAAGCATCAGACCTGCAGGTGAGCTGCAAGAAGTTGGCACAAAACCCTACAGTGCAGAGATGCCACTGGTAACTAGCATTTGAGGTGTTCATTGTGCTTAGTGGGTTCATTATGTTACATGTTTCTGGCTTTAAAAATCAAGCTCTACAAGGCTCATATAGATGCAAACAAGGTAACACATACCCGAATTTCCCTTCTAGTTTTGGGGTTGAATTTTGTGTTCTTGGGAACTCCTGGAATGATGTACAGCCGTGCTAGCTGATCATTAATTCGCAGCTCAATGTAGTCCTCTTTGCAGATATAATCTTTTATGTCAAACCCAGTTTCTTCAAACACCTGAGAAGTATTTAGATGAAATTAGTGTGTGTATTCAGAGTTATCTTTCACAACCTATTACCACAAGCAAAGGAATTACTATTTTTCAGATAAATCCATTATATATCTGAAGCTGCTGGGAAAAAACAAGCCTTTAAACATAGATGGTTTCCTCAGAAATAGAAAAAGTATCTACATGCTTTATATTTCTCTAAGGCAGCAGACCTGTAATGTAAGTTGAAACAACTCTATTACATCTTCCTGGAGCAATTTATTAATATGGATGGGGTTACTCCTCATCAACCTCTGAAATACTGCTGGAACTGTGTAGGCATTGCCAAGTGAAGACCTCTTCAATTAGATTTCACACAAATGCAGCTTATGGTTTCAGATCAGTGCTGACTTCAGTGAAAGCAGTTAAAAGACATATTTCAGATATTACAAACATCCCAATTTCTGTCCACCAGTAAGCCTTGGAAAGTTTGTCAGTCTATCCACAATGACAATCTAACTTTGATGGAAAAATGACCATAGCAACAGTGCTGTTCACTACTGAAATCTATATCAGTTCTTCAAATTAACACCACCATCAAAAGATTTTTCCCCCAGTATAACTGACCCCTTTAATGCTTTTGCTAGCATAACTCAAAGAGAAAGACATACTTCATGTCATTCCTTCCTGAAGCAGCTATGTCTAGTTTATCTATTAAAAAAAACCAAAAAAACAGCCCCGTAATTTTTCATATACTGATTCAGTCCACTTGAAGAACACTCAATGCATCATACTACTGTCCCTCACGTTAATTTTCTCTCTGAAAAACTCTGGATGTGTAATGTTGAATGAACACTGAGTTTGTACCAGTAATATTCTTTTACCAGCCATTTTTAATATGCAGCTTCACTACATATCTAGGTCTCCAGGAGCAATAAATACCACAGATTATTTTATTTTTCATATTTTACTTTCCACATACATTGATTCTTGTTCCTGCATAACTGAAAAATAGAAAAGTAAAGTTCTTCACATTTTTTACATAAAATTCTACAACCTCCAACTCAACTCCTGAGCCTCTTTACACAGACCAGTGTACACAGGCTAAATTCCCATTCCTCCACTTTTTTTACATTTATGGTGACCTTTGAAACAAATATGACAAAAGCCATAAAGTCCAAAAGATTTCCCAAGCACCACAAGTAATACTTAAAAGTAAATTCACAGTTCAGCAAAGAACTTTAAAAATAGTACTCACTTCATTCAGCACATCAGTGCAAAACAACTTGAAACACACAGACCGGCTATTTTTTAAAATTATATAACCTCAACCTTGATTACCATTCTGGAACTCAGAAAGCCACCAGAAGATGCATCAGAAGATGACTGCAAGAACATCCCATTTATTCACGGGGCATCAATAAAGAGATACCTAAATAAAATGCCTTTTCATCCAACATATATACCATGATTTCACTTCTTTATCTTAAAGGAGTTGATCTAACTTACCTCTCTAGCAGCACAGTCATGAGGTGCCTCTTCTTTATTTACTTTCCCTTTTGGAAATCCCCAACCAGATTTTGCTAAATAGCCCTGAACCAAAAGAACCTACAAAATACAAGGGAAGGCAATTGTCAAACACGCAGGTGTTCTAACCAATTTATTAAATGTCTTTCCTTCACCATCCCCTCATTCTCTAAAAGGATACTTAAGCCTGAAGGAAGGAAACCATTAGGTTTGCTGTATTCTAGCAAGAGCTGCGAATTTTTTTATGGAATCGCGTAACTCAGAATAAAAAAATAAAAAACTGAGTAGGAAAGCAAGCAGAAGTGTGTTTACTGTCTCACATATTATATTTCTGCACACAGTCACCAATATCAAGCAACTGTCAGATCTCTGTGAATCTGACAGTGAATGTAAATTTCTCTAGAAGAAAAACGTAAACAGCAAAGAATTACTTCTGCCAGCATATGCCATCCTTCCCTCTAGACAGTCCTTCACAGCAATTTCCATACTTACATTTTCAAGTGTCTCATCAAGAATAATTGCACCATAGGTTGGCACTCCCATTTTGTATTCTTTCCACTCATCTAAAACCTTTTGTACATCTTCACCTTGAGGCAGTAAAAAAGGGCAGTGATTGAAGAGTAGAGCAGCATGTTAAGGAAGATAAACTTAAGCAGCTAGTTCCAAATCACATACAGAACACAAAAGATACTCACTCAAAATTTAGAATAAACACTCCCTCCCTTAAGTGCTTTCAAGATATATTCTCTTGGAAGTAAAATATAATGAAAAATCCATTACCAAACACTTGAAGTTGGAGTGTATCAAGTAATCTGACAATTCCTACACATACCAATTTAAATACACCAAAGAAACCCCAAAAAACAACAACAACAACAACAANGAAATTTAACAAACTGCACTTCATAAGAATAAGGACAAAAAAAACCCAAAAAACAAACAAAAAAAAAAAAAACAAAAACAACAACCACCAAAACTAAGAAAAGATTGCACAAGGCTGCCTGTTTGAAGAAAGGTACTCCCTAATTCTGAAAAAAAAAGTAACCACCTAACAGTTATTTTGAATATTTATCATTCATAAACACATTTTCTTCATTTTCTCGCTTCAAGTGAGCAAGAGACAAAAATTCAGTTCCTTCTGCTTGAAACAAGTGGAGATAAATTTTTCCACAATTACTCATTAAGATTATGGCAGAGAATCCTATCTTCAGTATTTACTATGCAAAAAAACCCAAAAATTCTTTTTAATGGCACACAGTTACAGAAATCTAAATTCTAATACACTTACCAAAACTCACCCCACAGAGAGAACATAAACAACCTCCATAACTCTATAATTTTATGAGAAAATCTGCAGGTCCTTAATAAAAATAGTAAAATTATAAATTACATACATCATACTGCCAATAAAGAATACTCCACAGTGGAGTACTTGAAAATATGACACTGCAGCGGAACTAGTATTTGTGGCACATATGGGCTAGAGGACAGATGTAATGAACAGGTAACATCTATTACATTGCATTTTTTTTACACTGCCTACAATTACTAGAAGAATTTTGCAGGTCTGAAAATAATTTATAATTAAAAACATACATAAAATAAATAAAAAATAAAAGCATAATATCAACCAACAAAACATTACCACATTTTTGTAGTTTATTGTTAAAATAAAAGCCATAGTGTTTCAAAGTAAATCTATAGCATGAAACTAACAGAAAACTATGTTGCACAGTGAAACCATAGACAGTATTATCCTCAAAGTCAGAAGCAATATTCCAATCTTGCATCACAAACATATGGGAAAAGGTTAAAACTGAAATTCTGGCTGCATGAAAGCCACAAAGTTGTCTCTAGCAAGGACTAGCTCGTACACATACTAACAGTGGTTATAAGCAACAAAAAAAGCAGAGGCCAACCATTTGAATTCATTGAAACTGCATCCTCTACCCTTACCAACAGAAACGTCCATCAAATACGTAGCACTGCCCATGGGGGAACATATACATCTTCAACTACTTTAACATTTATGTCACTATTTATGTGAAAATTAATTATACTGTGGAGTTCAGGTTGAAGAGCTCCAACAGCTCATCCTTGAAACCTACCTAGCATGCAAAGTGCGACCATGAGGAAAAATCCTCAAAGGTCAGAAACTAAGAGTTTTCCTTAGTTCTTTAGTGGTCTGACAAGCATCTCTTTTGTGAGTGCCACGAAATTATGGAAGCAGTGAACTCAGTAACACCACATAGCAATATAAACTTTTAACCATTAACACATGAACTGACATAATATTATGAAATATCGTTAACAATATTTAGCTTGCACTTTACCACTGAGACAGAGAATAATCACAGTAATAAAAAAGGATATCAGCTTTAGCAAAGTCTCTTATCCCACACTGAGGTAATCCTGGTGTGTTTTGCATGTAGAAATCCAAATAAAACCAATGGGCAAGTTCAATCTGAAAACACAGTCTGATTGCATTGTCTCTCTCTTCACTTGGAATGTGCAAAATAAATCGACTGCCAGGAAAGAAAAAGAGTAAGATTAGCCAAATCTATTTATTTAAAATACAGCTAACAATAAAAACATTGCAACAGTACAATTCTTGATCCATTGGGACATACCAACAGACCACCAGACCCTCCTCATCTTCTGCAGGGATGGTAAAAAGTTTTCACAAAGTAAAATACAACTTTTAAAGTCAGGAAGGAAAACAGATTATGATGTTCGTTCAGAAACATCAATTACAATATACTAAGTAAATTAACTGTTGTGATAAGAGGGAGGGTACCTCCATAAATGGCTGTATTACAGAAATAAAAGCATTTTTACAAGTCTATTAAAGAACATCTGCAAACTCTGGTAAGAGACTTCAGTGCATTTTTTCTTCCAGGACACAAGTTAAGCATAGTTATGTATTTTCACTTAAAACCACAGTAAACTAATAATCTATGTAGATTTTAAAATTCAATACGATCCTACTAATTTTCTCAGTCTGAAACAGACCACGGACAATGCGGTTATTTTTCAAGTCTACTTTATGCTCTAGCCCAGATACTGGTACACAGAGTCACTGAGATAAAAGTTTAAGCAGCACTGTGTGATAGCTCATTTTACTTAAGCAGAAGCAGCTTTATTTATTTATATCAAAAGCAGAACTTCCCTTTTAGAAATTTGAGGTCACACACCCCACCGAAACTTAAATCACTTGACAGACATCTTTTATATTCCACTCCCAAGCTAAATTCTAAAAGTGCATAATGGCATTGCTCAAACCAGAAATACTATCTCTTTACCTAAAACCTGTCAAGTATGAATTGTTACAGGATCTCATAATTGGTTGCCCCTCCAAGGCAGTCTGGCCAAGTACAGAAGAAGGTCACTGGTGCAGGCACATGCTTGACATTCTCCAGGCTCACAGGTGCCCCAAGCACCAGCACAGGTCTCCCTTTCCACCCAACAGCCCTGCCCAGATCCCAGACCCGCACACCCATCACACAGGTCCCTGCCTCACCAGGCGGTCCAGTTTGAATTTGCTGCTGAGTACACATGCACAACAGGTCTGGGGAACAGAAAACGCTTGTACCCCCCGCCAAACCAGCGGCCAGTACTCTGCCCCTCAGTCCCCTCACTCACACAATTTCCCCCACAGAAGCTGGTTTCCAGCACACTCATCACTGCCACCCCAGATGCTGGAAACTGAGACTCCCTCCCTCGTGAGTGGCTGGCACTGAGATACGCTCCCTCACTCCAGCAGCTGACACCTTGCCCACTCTCTCACACAGTGGCTGGAACTTCATTCTTGCAGCACACATGCACAGGGGCAGAGAGTGGAATTATCCACAGAAAAAATAAAGAAACACTTACTAAGAAAATGTAAGATAGGACATTTTATGGCACTTGGGCAGAAGGTTCAGCCAGAGAAGTGTACTAACTCGCCCAGCCTCTAACAACCAGCTTCTTTTATACCCCTTTCTGCCTACCCTTGCTTTTCCCCACCCACGGTTCCCTTTTCCTGTGGCACTCCTCCCAGTCCAGCGTGTGGGATCGCCCCAGGTCTAAAGCCCGACCAGATGCAAAGGTCAGGCTGATATTCCTGGGAGTGATGTCTGTGGTTTCTTGGCAGCTGGTCAACTGGTGCAATTAACAGGTTTGTTTCTTGTCATTGTGTCCACTTCTGATTTCTTAGGTCTGTGGCTACGTACTTTTTTCCTGGTTGCCCCACTTCTTCCCTGTTTTCCAGGACCAGGTCCCTACTCAGATAAACTTGCTAGAATGAAGATTTCTATACCCCCTCCTCAATCAGCAGCCAGGTTTGGTTTTCATTATCACCTTTCTTATCATTCCCATTTTGGAATTGTGCCCTTGTACACTTTATTCACGGATTTCTCATCTTCTTATCCAATTTTCACACGAAAAAGGTCCATGACTAGATACCCTTAAAGACCTTGGCAGGCCTGAGAGGGGGCCTCTGTGAACCTCATGAATTTCAACAAGGCCAAGTGCAAGGTCCTGGGTCCAGGTCAGGACAATCCCAAGCAAAACATAAACACAGGCCAAGAAGAGAATGGATGGAGAGCAGCTCTGGGGAGGAGGATTCGAGGTGTTGGTGGATGAGAATCTTGACATGAGCTGACACGATGAGCTCCCAGCCCATTCTTTTGATGGAACACAGTGCAGAAAGCAGGTTGAGGGAGGTGATTCTACCCTCTACTCTGCTCTGGTGAGTCTTCGCCTGGAGCAAGTCTTCACTGGGGCCCTCCAGTATCTAAAGGGGGGCTGTGAGAGAGCTGAATAGGGGCTTTTTACAAGGGCAAATAGTGACAGGGCAAGGGGGAATGGCTCTAAGGAGAAAAAGGGCAGGCTTAGATAATAGGAAAAAATTCTAAACTGTGACAGTGGTGAGGCACTGGAACACACTGCCCAGAGAAGTTGTGGATGCCTTATCTCCGGAAGTGTTCAAGGCCAGGAGCAACGTGGTCCAGAAGGTGCTACTGCTCATGGCAGGGGAGTTGGGATGAGATGATCTCCCAGGTCCTTTCAACTCACACCATTCTATGATTTTATGACTCTCCCTTACATAAATAACCTTATTCACTTCAACATTTTCCCACTTCCCATTTTCAACTGCTAATACTACTCCCAGCTTCTTCTGAAGGCTCTATTTTGAGTGCTGAAAAGATCCTTTATCTATAAAGCTGCTGTATCTAAAATACAAAAACTTCAAAGTCTATGTTATATCTCACTGATGATATTTTCTTGCCCCAGCACTGCAGCCAAACAAAAATCTAAAGATACAATATGCAGTAGTATGAAAGAGGACATTAAGCCAGGCATTAAGTTTAAGAGAATAAGATCAAATCCAATTATAATGCTACTTATTAATCAAAAAGTTAACTTTTAAGTTACTTGGAGCAACTGAAGTGCCAGGTTGTACTGGGTGCAGGTGCCCAGGTGCTGGCACTGAGGGGCTGGACAATGCTGGACTCACTGAGGGGCACAGCTGAAGGCAGCAGCTGAGATGGTGGTGCTTCTAGGGAAGTGTGTTTAAGAAAGAACAAAAACGCCAGACAGGCGGGGGAAGTGAACAAAAGTGCACAAAATAGCAGCACGAACACCAAAGCTGGAGAAGAAGGAGACAGAGAAGATGTCTGCTCTAGAGACTTTGGAGGATCATGTCCTGGATCTGATGGATATGCCCTGAAGGTGCCTCAGGCCACAGGAGTGATCCCACACTGGAGCAGCGGCAAAGCATAACAGGGATGGAGCAGCAGAGAGATGTGTGACGGACTGACCACAGCCCCATTCCCCATCCCCCCGAGCTGCTCACAGGGGAGGAGGTAGAGGAATAAAGAATGAAAGGATGAAGTTGATGCGAAGTTCCCCTGGGAAAAACAGAGATGTTGAGGAAGCTGTTGTTCAAATTTTTTTTGAAGACGGGGAGTGTGTGGCTCTGAGCCAGCTGCATCCAGCTCTGAGCAAGGTGAACCAACCACAGTCTTGAAGTCAAAAGACGCAGTCACAGCATTTGTTTATAGGACAAAGGGAGTATCAAGGCGCTGCAAAACCTACATTAAGTCTCTATACCTCCACTCCTTTATTCAGTAAAGCACAAGGCAGTATGACAAAAAAATCAGATGGACACCTGTGATTTGTTATTTAACACTACCCAATAACTGAGTAGGAAAAATTGTTTGGTACTTTCTACTAAAATTCCCACTAATATACAGATTGAAGAATGTGGGAAATTAGTGATATTTTTATAACTCATTTGTAACATTAACACAATTATAATACAGAACACTATTCTGAAGCTAGCAGATGACAGTACCTCAAAGAAACTCAGTGAGACACTGGGACTGACCCTATTACCAAGCTAGATTCAAATACTCATGTGCTCTTCTATCAGTTACCCCACGGAAGTGACACTAAAAGGCTGTATCAGTTTTGCAAACACTGAAATTACCCTCTGGATTTCCTGAAAAAGTCTTAAACCCCACATCATATGTAAGCAGGGATCTGAAAGACAAGTTCCTCTCTCTGCAGGGAGCCCAACGGAGACACAATGGAAACACAAACATGTTTCAGAGGCCAGATTCAGGGAATTGAAAATTTACATGCATATCACAAACTCTGACTCCTGCATTAGACAAATGCAAAACAATACTGAGCAGGGCAGTATTCCTGTGGTATTCTCACTTCTAAGCATTTTCACTCATTTTAAAATAACAATTTCGGTAAGTGGGGTATCTTTCCTCTTCAGTAACCTTTCCCTCTTGTCATTAATACATCATGAGGAGTCCCTCGGAGGTGGTAAGACCGAAGAATTATTTCATGCCAAATATCACATGCAGTTTGTGTCATCACATTCTGGGGATGACAGACAAATTACAAAGTTTGAAGAGCTGCACCACAGATGATCAGAGGTTGAGACCACATGGGGAAAACGAAACTTCCCCCTTTTCAAGAACACAGAATACATGACTTACGAAAATTCAAACGTAAATCCCCTGGAACAAGAAAAGTATTTCGCTCTGAAAGAACCGACAAGGGCAGCTTCAGACCGAAGGGTGTCCCTGTGGCTCTTCCCTTTCAGCAGAGGGACTCCCTGCCACCCTTCCAAATGAAACCAGACCTCCGAGCAGCAAGTACCACAGCAGTGCTCGGCTACACGTCACGCCAGCCCCACGCTCCCAGCTCTTCTTTCACCTGCGCAAACACCGCCGACGCAGTTTTACCTTTTCCGGCCCAAACCGCGCAAGAAATCCCCACAAACAACCTTCTTCCACCTGCCCCGCGCACCCGGCTCCCGGCCCGCGCCGGAGCAGCCCCACACCAGGTCCAGAGGGTGCCGCGGGCAGCCTTCCCGCCCTTCCAGGACGGATTCCACCGGGAGGGCGGAGCCTCGGCCACGGGGGAACGGGGCGAGCCCCTTCCTTCCGCTTCCCGGCCGCCGCGGGCCGGCCGCAGCCGCCCCTCAGCCCGGCTGGCCCCGCACCGCTCAGCGTCCCGAGCATCCCGGGCCCCGCGGGGAACCGGGCGGGGGCAGGCGCCCTCCCCGCCCTCCGGCAGCAGCGGCACCGCAGCCCCGGGGNCGGGGAAGGGGGCGGGACCGGCGCGCTCAGGTGATCTAGGGCGGCCAATGGGCGGAGAGGGGCGGAGCTGCCGCCAGCGCGCCGATAACGCTGCGCGCCGGGACGCGGGACGGGATAGCGGCGCGGGATAGCGGCGCGGGATAGCCCCGGGGCACACGGCACCGCTGAAACGGAGGGAGGGCATCCTGCCCCTCTGCCCGGCCCCGGTGAGGCACAGCCGCGGTGCTGTGTCCAGCTCCGCTGGGCTCCTCGGGACAGAGACACCGAGCCGCGGGAGCGGGTCCAGCAGAGCCTGTGAAGGTGATGATGGTCTGGAGCATTTCTGCCTTGTGCGGAACGGTAGCGAGCTGGGCCTGTTTCGTCTGGGGAAGGAAAGACTGAAAGGGGATCTCATTAATGCTTTTAAGTATCTCCAAGGAGGGTGCAGACTCTTTCTGGTGGTGCCCAGCGACAGGACGAGGAGCAATGGCCATAAACTAGAGCACAAGCAGTCCCAGCTCAGTGTGGGAAGAAGTTCACGTTGAGGGCGGCAGAGCTCTGGAACAGCTGCCCGGGGAGGGCGCGGAGTCTCCCCTCCGGCGACGTGCAAACCCTGCTGGATGTGTTCCTGTCACCTGCTCCAGGTGACCCTGCCTTGGCAGGGGGTTGGGCTGGGTGATCTCCAGACGTGAGCAGTTCTGTCATTCCGCGGAACAAAACCGGCTCGGGCTGGCATTCCCGGCGGAGCCTCCCTGCCGGCAGAGGGTATCGCTGCTCTCTCCGCGGCAGCTAATGCTGGCATTGCAGCCTCTGATTTCTGTTCGCAGCGAGTATGTAATGCATTTCCCCTCCTGTTCCTCCTCTCCCCTTCCTCGCCAAAGTGCTTGGACTCCCTCTGCCCTTTCCCTCAGCGGGATGGAAGAGAGGATCAGCAAAATGAGAAAATTCGTGGGTTGAGATAAAGACTTAATGGTCTAGTAAGTTATTAGTATTGCCTATTAAACTGTAGGGAAATCAAAAGATGCACACACAAAAAAGCCAAACAAGAAATTAATTTGCTGCTTCCCATGACCAGGCAGGTGTTCAGCCATCTACAATATGGGTCTCCATCGTGTAACAGTGACTTGGAAAGACAAATGCCATCAGTCTGAATGTCCCCCCTTTCCTTCTTCCCACAGCTTTGTATCCTGAGCATGGTGCTATATGTTATGGAATATAATCAACAGTGTTTTCAGCACAAATTTAAAATGAGCTTCCATACTAGCTAAGAAGATTATCTCTACCCCAACCAAAACCAGCACGCAGAGACACACACCAGTCCAGCATTACTCTGAAGACACAAAAAGTACATTTATTTACAAGTCATTTATTGACTGCTAGACAGAGAAAGTGAGAGATGTATCCTTTGCGTCCTTTCCAAAATTATAACGAAGAACAGGAGACTCCATGATAGCTCCAGAAGTACAAGGGAAGGGCAATCAACCAGGTTATACAAGGAGCAATATCGTAAGAAGACTTTGGGAGCCCAGTTTTAGTAGGAGCAGCATATTTACATGTATTGGTGCCTCAATACAAAGTGCTATTTGACAGTGACTTTTGCTCCACTACCTTCATTGCTGTGATGTTTGAGGTGATGGGTGGATCTCTTTAACACTGACTTACAGGCGTGCTTAGGCGGAGGAAGGAAACTCCACTAACAGGACTATCAGTATGGCTTGACAGAGAAACATCTGGAAGGGTCCTAGTGAAAATTGATCAATCTCATTGCTCAGGGATCCAGAAAGTTCAGTTTTTACCAGAAAGAGTAGATGTAGGAGGTTTTGTAAAAGTTTCATGATCTGAATTGTTCAGGTATCAGGATACTCTTGCTGCTACTGTTTTTCCCTGGTCTGCTACATTCACAGACTCCCCCCCCCATGCCCTCTGCCCATCTCCCATGTGGATGTGATACCAGAAACTCCTACCATTAATAAAGAGGAAAGAAAGTGGTTTAGAAAACAGACTTTGACACTTCACGTCATCTACGGTACTTTTAGCCCCTTCCTGGTTTCTTTAAAATACCCCACCTGATACAATAAAGAAGCAAATTTGTCACATGTAACCTAAGTTACAAATCTCTCTTGTATAATACAACTGCTTAACATAAGAGAAATGCAATACCTGAAGGACATAATGAAAGTTTATAGACAGTGTTTCAGGACAGGACAGAGAAGAGACACATTTGAACATTTCTGCTTACTCCATTTTAGAGACATTGCTGGAAGGCAAGGTTAGCCAGAAATCAATGTTTATCATTGTGGTTTCTCTTGTTGTGCATTTTCTAATTTCTTTGGTAAACTGACATGCACTCCTTTCACCCATTAGCTCACACAATGCAAGCTGAATTAAAGCTGACACATTCAGGTTATATTTCCCCAAAGATAAATGCTCCAGGAAACTTGCATGCGTTGGTGGCTAAGTTGGCAATAGCTCTTATCGAGCTCCAAGGGCAATTAGGTGAGTAGGAAGGCCAGGCATAACACTGACAAGCTCAGCCAGTACCCACAACATCCCACAGCTGCAAGCAATGTGCAGAATCACCCAGTGATGCAGTCAAACTGGTTTTTAATCACTGCTTATCAGTCAGCCTTGGCAGTCAGAAAGGCAACAATAAGATATTTGGAAAATAATGTTGTCCTTTTGCACTGGGTAAGGAGAGAAGGTGGCAGAAAATAAAAAAGGGGACAGGCATTTGCACTTTCAGAAAGGGGTCTCAGAAGAGCAGCTCAATTGCACAGGACAAGCAACAACTGAGGGTGGAGAAAGTTTTCCTTGGTGAAGCTCATGAAAGTGAGAACTGCATTGGATAGGAGGACCCTCTCAGATGCCAAGAACCAGTCACATCCAGAACTCAGTAAACATTCATTTACAGCTGATGTGAATTAGAATAAAGACCGAGGCAGAGCCTGGTGAGTCTGCAATCAAGAAATTGTAGAATTCAGCTTGCCTAAGTCATCAGAAACAGGCATTGATTCCATTCAACTCTTCCATAAACAGATTCTACACTAAAATCTCCAACAAAGGATCGAGGTAGCAGGTAAGCGGACTGAAAAGAAATAAGTTCTGTAGGCAGTATGAGCTCAGCGCCCTCAGTTGCTACAAGCTGGTATTTTGGGTCAAATTTGCATCCAAGGAGACAGTGCAAGTGCTACACCCCGTTGTGTTACCTGGTAAAAGAGGTGAGTGAGGAGCTGGTGCAGACCATCAGGAGGATGGTGGATATGCTGTAGAACCAATACCATATAACCCATGTGGAGGACCATAAACAGTTAAAATACTTTGAAGCAATTGTTTAGGTATAGCGAATCACCATGGAAAAGTTAATGAAAATTTAGGCCCAAACCTGTGTTCATCTCAGTTCTCTGATTGTAAAGGAAAGAGAACCATAAAGATCTGAAAATCATCTGGAAGGGTTTTTATTAAGAGAGAAGCACCACAGAAAGGGCTGTATCGGTGGTGATGTACAAGACATTATAATAAATAATAAGATGCATTCAGCAGCAGATGTGGGTGAAGTACGGTACCTAAAACCTGGAGAGGTTTTCTGAACCTTGCAGAGGAGAGAGGAAATAAGCAGAAAAAGGCAAGTCAGTGATCATGTATTTATGGAGAACTGTGGTGAGCCAGATCAGAAAATCTCTATTGGGCTTTTCCTAACATTACAGTGCTTTGGTCAAATAATTTATGATCTAAGACTTTGCAGGTAATCACTGATTTAATGGCAATAACATGTGCATTGTTTTACATACATGACTGCACATGCTGTAGGTCAAAACAGCAGGGTTTGTTTAAGCAACACTGATCTCAAACAGGCTTAACCTGCTGTTCCAGGTAACACACACATCCCTTGGGTGTGATCATCCACTCAAACTCCAAGTCGAGTGGATTATTGGATAAAGCCCAGCTCTGGGGCCCCCAATATCAGAAGGACATGGACCTACTGGAGCGAGTGCAGAGGATCATGAGGATGGTCAGAGGGCTGGGGAGACACGCCGAGAGAGACGGGGTTGTTCAGCCCAGAGAAGGGAAGGTTCCAGGGAGAGCTTCTAGCACCTTCCAGTACCTAAAGGGAGCCTACAAGAAAGATGGGGAAAGACTTTTTGCACAGGCATGTAATAACAGGACAAGGGGGAATGGTTTTAAACAGAGAGTAGGTTTAGACTAGATATTGTGAAAAAGCTCTTTACTCTGAGGGTGGTGAGGCCCTGGCACAGGTTGCCCAGAGAAGCTGTGGATGCTCCATCCCTGGAAGTGTTCAAGGCATGGTTGGATTTGGCTCTGAGCAACCTGGTCTAGTGGAAAGTGTCACTGTCCTTGGCAGAGTGGTTGGAATGAGATGAGCTTTAGGGTGCCTTCCAAACCAAATCATTCTGTGAGTCCATGAAGTAATTGTGCTAAAGCCACAAGCTGACCTCTAACTCTGCATGGATGATGGGAGTGGACTACAACTCATGGTGAAAAGACATAGAGTGTTGAAAAGAGTTAAAGAAATAAGGGAGCACATCTAGTCACTAGGCCAGTCTGATCCTAAAACCAGATTAAAAAGCTTAAAACATCAAAGTGAAAAAGTAAAGGTATGGAAAATAAAAGTAGAGAAAAAATGAGGATACAAAAAAGGAAAATGAAGAATGGAGGACCATGAAAAGGACATACTGTTATCTATTAGTTTGTTTCATAGCACCACCTTCACCAGCTGCCATTCTGCATGTGGTCTAAGGGTTCAATTCCTCTCCCAGGCCAGGTGTGTCCTGTTGCCTGTGACTTTAGATGTCAGCTCTGGTACTTGATGGTAACCTACAGCTAGTGGCTGAGTAGCCTGGACAGATGGGCTACTGCTGCATGTGCTTTGGTTCTGGTGTTTAGGACACTGCTACATTCAAATCTTGCAAGGTGGAAAGGCACTTATCCTCTTGATTCTCCATGGGGTAGTTCTGCCACATTTTTCTGGTTTTCTTCTTCTGCAGAAGCTCCTTGAGCAGGTCATGCAATCCTCCTTTAACCTTCCTCTCTAGCTCTTTCAGTTTACAATATTCCTTCCTGGTTCTCATTTCCAGGTTTTTCTGGGAACATGAAAGAGCACAGCCCAATACAGCATGTTCTCCATACTGAGCTTGAAGACTGTGGTTACTTTTTACTTCTGTACCCTAGCTTTATTTCTATTTGATTTTCCAATGTCTTTCTTCTAAAAACTAATCTTTTTCTTCCTCTGTTACATAAGTATCTTAAACAAAACAGTTATGCACATTACTGCTATAAAGAATTTACTCAGCACACTGAAAACATTTGCCTAGCACAGAGCAGCTGGGGGAGCTATTAATGCTATGTTTTATAGTTTAGTTTTAAATAAAACAACAGAAAAAGCAGACAGTGGTTTATTATGAAAACTCAGCCAGAATGTACTTGGTTTTAACATTTTTTTTAAATTCCCTTTTTTATAATACTATTGTATCTTACCTGCTTTCCCCTTCAGTCCTTCAGTGTTATAGGTATGATGAAAAAAACCCAGATTTTTAGAGGGACTTTTTTAAGTGCAAAGAGAGCAAGCATGGGAGAGAAAACAGAAACCAAAAGACCACATTAAGTTTACATGAGGCTTCTTGCACTCCTGCAAACCATGATCCAAGCCTGCAAACCTTCAGTTTGAGAACTGCTCATTTAGAATTTAGCAGGTCCTGTAATTTCTCCATATCCCATAGGCAAAATGAGAGTCACACTGCTTTCTGCAGCCTTTGGTGATACTTACTTTGATTCACTTTTAACCTTTAGGCACATCAGAACATTGAGGTATCCTTATAAGACAGTATCCTTACATTGAAGTATCCTTATAAGATTCCTACAGATAAGTGTCTTTATACCTGATAAAAAGGGAATCTCAGTGAAGTTGCTAACATTTTTAATATTGCTGTATTTTTAATTAAAGTGTAGAATTTTGCTTTGCTTGCAGCCAAGAGTTAAATGTGTCACAGATCTTGTTAAGGACCATTTCTTAAGGATATCTGGCACTGTTAATAATCTTTATTAGATTGAAAGCATCAGCATCTCTTCATGCTATGTCATTCCAGTCCCAACAGTCCCCACATTCTCTGAAAACCCAAGACATATCGGATGGATACAACAGACAAAGAAAGGAAAAGGAGGGGGCTGGTTCACATGGCATAGGAGGAGGGTCAAGGATCTGGGACTCTTGTGCTTCATCTCAGAAGTGAAGGCTAAGTGGGGACATCGATTGCTACTTTCAGCTGTTTAGAGGTTAAAGCGAACTAGACCCTCCTCAGAAGTATAAAAAAGCAGGGCAAAGGACAAGATGAAACAGTCACATGTGACATCAAAGGACATCTCAATTTCAAATATGAGGAGAAAAATCTCTGTGGCTGCAGTTAAGCACAGTGAAGGGCTGTCCAAGGAGGCTGCATCCAAGAATTTCCATCCATGAACATTTTCAGACTCCAGCGATCCAAATCCTGAGCATCAGGATCTAGCTTTAGCATTAGCCATACTTTGAGCAGAAGACTGGAGTTCATCACTTCCAGAGATCACTTTTAACTGGATTTTTAAAATTCCGTTTAAAAAAAAAAAGAAGAAGAAGCTGAAGCCTCTTATCACCAAGAAAAAGAGTTAAAATTACAGGACAAACCTTTTGACCAGAGTTATGGACTAAATATTATTATCCCTCTTCTTATCTCTGCTTTAATATAATAGGACAGTTACTGGAAAGAAGAAAATTTATTTCAGCAATTAAATTTAAACTCTTTGCAAGATGCCTTCCCCCCAAACACTGACAGCTCCAAAGCACAATGTGATGTTTACATTTAAATTTTTCTTAGGTGAAGATAAGACACACACAAAAGAAATCTGATTAGTATTTTCTGGCACACTCAAGAGCAACACAGATTTGAAGAGGGCATAAAGAGTCCCAGTACTGGTTGTAATGCTGAGTCAGATGCAGAGGAGTTGCTGGGAAGGGTCAGCCCAGCCGGGGAAGTTTCCAGGACTACATCACAGCCAACAAATTATATTTAGTTGGCAAGAACATTGCACACACCATGAATTCCAGGGTACAGTTACAGCAAGGCGCTGCTGCCCTCGGTGTGGTCACACGCGCCTTTCGGGTACCCGTGCAGGAAATTGTCATAACCTTTCTTCTACATGACGTCCATGCCTACCATCTGTTTCTGACCTTCGCTTGTCGTGTTTGAAACCGATGGTATCACGCACTGGTATTTAGGGCTGTTTTTTGTGCAGTTTTAGGGAATTGGAGCCGGCTACGCGCGTGGCCTCCTTTCTCCTTGCGATCTTTGACACAGGGGACTCACTATTTGGTTACTCGAACAAGCCGCACCATCCTTTCCGGATACATGTCGCTGGCCCTCCCCTAGGATTAAAAATCTGTCCCTGCTAGAGGAGCAAGGAGGGCGGGAGGCCGCGGGGGGACATCGGCAGCGCGCCCGGCGCCGCACCCCGCGCTGTGCCTGCCCGGGGCTCCCCAGACCCATCGGGGACCAGCCGGGGCGCGCCCCCAGCCCTCCATTTCGCGCAGGACGGGCTCGCAGCGGGCCCGCAGCCGGCGGAAGATGGTTCCCCGCCGCTCGCCACCGCCCCCGGGCGCGGCGC
>VZRM01008414.1:122244-231591 GCA_013397955.1 Grantiella picta
GTTCGACCGCTTCTTACACGAGAAGAACTGCATGACCGCCGTGCTCGAGCGGATCGAGAGCAAGACCGGCGTCAGCCGCACCTACATCGCCACCGGTGAGCCGCGGCCGCCGCCGCGCCGCTCCCCGCGGGCGGCCGCGCCCTCCTCGTCCCGCTGCCCCGGGAGCTGACGGCTTTCCCCTCTCTCCTCAGGCATCCTCGGGATCGTGGCCGTGTACCTGGTGGTGGGCTACGGCGCGTCCCTGCTCTGCAACATCATCGGCTTCGCCTACCCCGCCTACGTGTCGTGAGTGTCGCGACTCCTGCCCCTGTCGCCGCACGGTGGTCCCGGGTGCCGCTCGCCGGCCCGGCTGCGAAACCGCATCTCTTGCGCTGGTGCCGAGCCCGGCGGGGGTGGCACTCCGTGCTCCACAGTGTTGTTTTTGCCGCCCACCCCTTTCCCTTAGCAGGTTACAGGTGCCGGGTGCCAGGTGAAGAGCGAGGCTTCTCCCATCTGGAGAGTGCTACGTCGGGAGTTACAGATGGGAGATGCTGGGTGGTTTCCGCGCTTCATAACCGGTTCCTGTAGCTTTGGGTTGTGCTTTGGGTTTGGGTTCCCACCTTTGTCATCTCCAGCTGGCTGCTGGTAGCGGGAGGGAGGATCGCTGCTGGGAGGGTGTTTGTGAGAATTGTGATGGCTTGAGCGGGGGCAGGAAGGCTCTGCTGCATCCTCAGCGCACACCTGGTACAAAGTACCGAGTAATGCAGCGGGCTGGAGACGGAGCTGCGTCGGGCAGTGAGATTTACTCCAAACCCGCCTCGCTGATGAGGGGAGGAAAGGAAAACGTTGTAACTCCTCTCGAGTGTGAAAGACTTTTAAATAATTCCTGTTTCAAAGGAAGGCCTCCTTAGATATTCTCAAAAACAAAGTAACTGTTGTCTTTCACATGAAATACATAGTCCTTTAGACCAAAATGCCTTTCCTGCTAGGCAGGAGCACAGTCGGGTATGCTCCACAGGCCTGCAGAAAGGTACTAAATAAAACCTTCTGTGTAACTTAATACATTCATAAAATGGAAGTCCTTCCCAGCAAGACTGCTGTATTGTTGAAACACAGTGTTTGCCTTTTGTGTAACTATTTAAACACGGCCAGCAGCTTTTAAAAATATGTTCTCTGTAATTGGATCCTGGGCAATACTAAATCGGTTCTTTTATTTTTTCAGAGATGTGGGAGATTTACTTGGTTTTAGACTCTTGAAACATCCTGTGGTTATGATGCTTAAGACCAAACAACATTTTTCTAAATGCTGTTCCTGGTGTTTGCTAATTTTGGAGATTATAGGCGAAGAACTCTGGAAAAACTTAGGTTTTGTTTCCAAAACAATAATTTCCTAAATTAAAAGATTTGTTTCATTAAAATCTGAGAGGAAAAATATCAGCCAACAAACCTTCAAAGCATTGAAATGGTTGTATAGGAATTACATTTATATAATTATTTTGTTTCTGGCTTAGGTCACTTCTAAAATTATGTAGTTACTTTCTAAAATCCTATTCAAATCTAAATTCTAAAATCCTATCCTGTTTAAATTTGTTTTAAAACAGTTTTGGGATTATATTTTAAACCTTCCATTATGCAATGATGCTGAATAAGTGGATAATACAAACTCTTGGAACTGTGGAAGCAAGACAATAGCAAATCAAATATGAATAATAAAGTTTCATTGCAAACTTTTTTTTCAAATCTGGATTTTTAAAAATATTTTTGTAGAGTGTCTACCCTTTTTTCATGTTGAAAGATAGTTTTAAATGTGTCTTAATGTGGAAAGTTACCTCCCAGATGTTTGTACGGTGGCATGTTTCAGATTTTTGACCTTTTTTTCTTAAATAATGAGAGTGTTGTCCTTGCCTACAAATTTTACTTAAACAAAGAAGCATGCTGAGTAACATGAGCAAGAATACAATGCCAGTTCTGTTTTTTTCCGGTTCATGCCCAGGTAATGCTTTTCCTTTAGCTGCCTTTTTAATGCTGAAAACCATTTATAGTAGAAAATTATAATCTCAGGTGAAAATCTAACTTAAAACACATGTGATGTGCTGCATGCCAGTGTCTTTCGGTGGCTGCCTGCTGACTGCACAGGTGGGCGTGATCCCCTCCCAAGTCCAGAGCTAGTATGCAGGATTTTGCTCCACACTTTGCTCTGCCTGCTTTTGTTTTTGGTGCTCTGGGTCATGTACTGTAGTGAGGGTGCTGCCGAGTGCCATCCCCCGTGCTTATAAAGCACACAGACCCAAAGCATAAAGAACACTGGCCAAAGTGGTTTGTTTATTCCTGTCTGCTATTTGGTCTGTCCCCCTTAGAAAGGCAGATGAAGGCCCTGCTGTATGAACTGACAGTAGTGAATTTGCTTCCTAGCGTTGAACAGAAAACAGTTTTCAGCTGTTTTCATCAGCTGCACACACCCTCAAATGCCTTTTGCTCTAAAAGCTGTGGGTTCTGGAAGAGGTCAGGAGCTGTAAATGGAATGTATTGTGCAGGGTGTTAGTTGGATATTTACACAGGTGTTTCAACAAGGGACCCAAGCCTGAAATGTCTCAGAAAGGTACTGAAAGAGACAAAGCAGATTGCTTTTCCTCAGTTCACTTTCTTTTTTTGTGAAGCAGGTCAGTATATAATTTCTCCATTGTCAGTAACTGAATTGTTTAAGTGGAAAACAAGGAGTGGTTTGGGTTGGAAGGAACATTGAAGGCCATGTAGTTCCAGCCACCCTGCTATGGCCAGGGACAAAGTAGTGGGGTCAGGCTTCTCGTCAGCAGAAAAAGCACTCGTGAAGGAGTGGGACAGATGTCTGTGCTCTGCAATGGACATCAACTGCTGTCCTTATAGTTTAAAATGACAAACAGACTGCCTGGTGGGTAATCCATGGGCATGTTCCAAATCTGTTTTATTGGGATTTCAGTTCTGGTTTACTTTAGTCATGGTGATTACTGTTCATCTCTATGCTTTCCTAGAAGAAAATGTGTTGGAATCATAGCAAACCCCGAGACCCTCAGCTCAGAGTTCAGTCTGTTTACACATAAAACCAGGACAGTTTTGTGCAGGTATCCTCCTGTCAGGCCTTGTATAATTCTGCAGTTTATTTCGTTTGATGTCTGTCATTTTCTGTGTTCATTGTGAGTGTGTGCAGTGCAGCAGGTGTGAATTTCAGTGGAGAAATGCTGGAGGCTGTAGCTTGCTAGACCAAGCAGATGGTGTGAAGTGGTGCAGCTGCACTGCTGCCTAATTTCTCATCGCTGTGGTGCAAACCAGTGCCAGGGGAGGGGGCATCTCCCTGGTTAATGCCTGGTAAAGCATCAGGCAGGCACAGCTGTTTCCCTCCTCACTCCGCCTTGTTCACCTTGTTTGGCTTGGGTAAATCTTTAGTGGTTTTATACCTGGAGGAGTTTCCTCCTTTGGCAATACAAAATCTTCGCATAAATCCAAATCTATGACATGTCACAGCAAGGGCCCACCTGAGTCTCATAACTCAGGCAAAATGAAGCAGTGGTTTTCTGGCTGTTTCCCAATAAGTTGGACAATCTCTAGTCTCATTCCCTAGGAATCTGTAAACTCTATGGGATGAAACAGAATAAATAATTTTAAGCTGAAATCTAATACTTGCTTTTGCATTAGGCTTTTGTGGGTTGCAGTAGACCAGCGCTGAAAAGTTTACCACAGGTAATAAAAGCAAATTTTCGAACTTCTAGACAGCTTTAACTGCACAAGGCAGTAATCAGGCTAGAGATGGAAAAAGTGAGTGTTGGCAAGTATGTAAATACCATTGCCAGCATTTTCACTGCTTCTCTAAACTTTCCAGAGCTGGCGTGTTCAAATGTAGCTCCACCCATAGTTAGTGGTGGTTAACTGCCTCAGAAAAATTAGAGTGCGAGCAGGAAGGGAGCCTTTGATGACTAAGAAATGCGTGCAAAGGATTGGAAATTTCTTAAGTGTTGTCATGCTTGGTTTAGAAATTGCGAAGACGAAAATAGCTTTGGGGCAGTAAAATGTCTGACCTTATTACTCGTGTCTTCAAGGGAGAAAAACAGTATAGTACAATTATGCCTCTCTCTGCTTTGGCTAATTTTATGCTGTGACTTCACTTTAGCTGTTTTTACTACATAAATGTTGCTCGTGGCATTTTACTAGCAGGAGACAATCTGTATTGATTGGAGGGAAGCATAAACACTCAATTCAAATTTTAATTTGAACATTGTCATGGTGCCTTGGGTCTGTCTCCTAGTTCCCTTTCTTCTTTCGTACCTTTAAAACAGGAAGACTGCTCTTCTTTGGTCACAGTTACTTAGAAAAGGTAAAATTGTTCCTGTATTTCTTGAGAACTAGGGCAGCAAATTTCCTTTCTCTTAACAAGTTTTAAGGCAAATGCTTACTTTTTCCTTCGTGAAAAATGATGCATGATGTACTAATGTTCAGAAGTAATGCTCTGCTGCTGCTTTATAAATGTGATTTGAGAGAGCTGACATATCTAACCAGATTCACAATGCTCAGTATAAATATAAGTAGAAAATGTTCAAATATGTCTGCATGTGTGCTGTTTTCTCTGCACATATGCTCTTTTCTCTTGTGCCTGATAATCTTTTCATGGGGCTTCAGACACTAAAAATTGTGGTTTGGTTGTTTTGTTGTTTTTTTTTAATATGTTCTGCCGAATCAGTTCCTCCAGGCATACTCACTTTCGGTTTTTAGGTCTTAGAGTGTTATGTTTAAAAGCTATTTTAGAGTTTTTTGGACAAATTTGTGCTTTCCTTTCTAGAGATAGAAAGTGGTTAGCTCCAGGGAGTCTAATACTATGATAATGGTATGAAAATTTTGATTTTACTTCCATATCTTACATTTAGGTTAAAAATATAAAGGTGATTGTAAAACAGATGGGTCTACTCTCAACTGAGGCACTAAGGCATCTTAATCTGTGCAGAAGAGCCAATACTTTTGTGGGAATGTGTTTTGGGGAAGCTGGTTTTGACCTGCGTCAGAACTGGAGAACTGACTCACTGGTTGGCTGTACAGATACTTGTTCCAGGAGAGAGGAGGCCAAGAATGAGCAGAGAAGTGAGAGGATTGAGAGGATGTCTGCTTTTTTTTTTTTGCTTTTTTTTTTTTCCTTTTGTTTCAGGAACCTAGCTTAGTGCTGAGTTAACATGTAGGCTGTAAGACACCACTGCTGGGCAAAACTGCATGTGCTCCTTTTGCTGCCTCAGTTCCATTTCATTTTAAGAAACACATTTAGAACCCTTCTTACTACTGTCATGTAGCTTTTTGGTGTCTTCTAATAATATCTGTCTGCATGGACAGTGAAGCCCTCCTATCCTATGCTATCCTTCATGAGTTTCTCTGCTGCCATCTGCTTGATACTCAAAATTTTGAGAGAAGAGAGCTGGTAGACTAAAATCACAGCACTTGTGTAAAGTGCAGTTGGCAGGAAGATCTCTTCTGTATCTGCAAATGCCTGACTCTGCTGTTACAGTCAGTGAGGAGGAAGAAAGATTGAAAGCAGAAGGCTTTTAGCTGATGGATGGAAATGTAGAAGCCAAAATGATAAAGCAAATCCAAGTGCACAGGTACTTGTCTCACTGAAATGACGTGAGATGTCAGGGAGGCAGCCTGCCAGGATGAGTCTGACATGAGGATGACAGGGAGGCACTGAGCTAAGGAAGTCTGTGGTGAAGTGGAGTGTTGGTTCTACGTGGGTGTCTGGATAGATAGCTAGAAGTAAATTATTTTACAACCTGCTGTAAAGAGCTGGGGCAGACCAATAAGTATAAGCTCTAAAAGTATAGGTAATTTCAGGGTTTTTTAAAACTAAATTCGAAAAAACAACTTACACTTGGCTAAGGGTGAGACAAATATGCCTACTTGCTCACTTAGTATAATATGGATCAGAAAACTGAAGGAAGGATGCACAAAATGGTCCAGTCTTTCCCAGCTAGAACATAATCACTGGATTTAAGGGAGACTGATCTTTTGCCTTAAACTTGTAACTTTATTTATACAAGAATCATCAGGTACACCTTGTAAATTGCAGGGATAAGAGTGATCACTTCACATGAGACTACAGCAATAAAATTTGGCATTTCTTTATTTTTGCCTTCCACGTCTGGACTCAGCGCCAAAAAAAAAACCCCTTACCCCAAACTCATTACTTCGACTGTGAGTACTATATGTGTGAATTTACTGTAACAGATGATTTGTTATACCAGAGCTAATTAATCTCTTCCTGGAAAAGAGCTGATGTTTTTTTTCTTGAAATGAGTCAGATGCTCTCAGTGAAGGAGCTCCGCTTGGCAACTTACTAAAATTAGACCAGTGTCTGTTGCTATCAGTAACAGGATAAGTAACCACACTTGATCTAGGGCTCAGTTTGACTGATCGTAGGATGCACAGGGTCAAAACTGAGCCAGTGCTCTGACACTGCAGCCACACTGCGGATGGGAGCCCTGGGCTACTATGGAATGTGACCGCCTCCACTCTTCCCCCTTGGCACCACCAGCTAGCAGGGTTACTGGGGAACGGATCTGGCTGAAAATGAAGTTTTTCTTGGCTCCCTGTCCATCACAGTGCTGGCCCACAGCAGGTCACTCTTACTCTTGAACAGGCAACTGTTTTTAAAGTAACTGAGCTGTGATATTTTCTATCCAGGCTACTGGAAGCTGCTCCTAGTGACTGCTTTTACCTCCAAGGTGCAGAACTACTGTACGTTGTTGTTTGAGGCTCTATTTAAAGTCCTCTACAGTTAGTGTTTAAGCCATGTAAAAAATCCTTTGGGATATGTAGTTACTCCACATAACTAATGTGGAATTCAGTCAAACCAGCACTAGGCAAAACAGTATCGTTTTTTAAAATCTGAAGCTATAGGCTTTCGTGATAGTCCTTCATTTGTTAGAAAATCGTAATATTATGTGTTAATGAGACTGACTTATTTGTTCTTTCAACATAGAAATAATTTATAAGAAGGGAATCATAAAGTAGGATATAGTGTCAGTGCCTCTTGGTCTGTATCTTTTCACTTATTAATGGAGATTGCATTTTGAATATCAGCCTGTTTGATTGGTGACTTAACATGGGGAAGAATGAAGTGTTCTTGGCTTGAAGTATCATCTATGATGTCTCTCCTAAGATTAATTGTACAGGGCATTACACCAGGATAATACCTGCAGAATAACTTAAAAGACTAAGTTTAGTTATGGTGTGATTCTCATGTTGGAAAGGGTGTAGTTATAAATGGATAAAACCCCCTCTCTGTTCAGACATTCCACATAACTCACTGTGCTTGTTCTTGGACAAGTACTGTTTTCTGTGGTTTACTATTGAAATAACATGTAAGTAGCAAGGGATGGCGGTAACTTCTGCCCTTTTATTCCACAGGGACATATTACATTGGATTTTCCTCAGTCTCATCTGAGGGACATAATCCCCTTTCTGAAGCAGAATATGTATAAAATACTTGCCTTCCCTTGAGTTCAGTTAAAACTTTCATTCACTGACAGCCTTGCTGTATCCTGCTTTCCCCCCCTCCCTCTCTCCCCATTGGGACTGGAGTTGTGGCCAGCAGGAGTAGTTGGAGCTGATGTGGCTGTTGCCTCCTGGGTGTGCTAGGGGGGCTGCCCCTGACCTTGCCCACCGAAATCAGATCACTGCAGAAGGAGGGGAGATGTGCTGTTCCCTACAGTGTGTAAGAAAACAACCACGTGTGGGTTTAGTGCTGTGTACATCAGCTGGATAAATCAGATGGGGCTTTGAGTCCTTGTAGTGCTGCTGCTTGTGACTGTCTGACCATAAAAGCGTGTTGTTCACGTATCCCCTGAGGAATTACAGCAGCAGATGGTGAACGTTCAAAGGGGGAACACCCATGGCACTGCATTTAGGAGCTCTCAAAGGCCATTTGTTTCTAGAGGAGAGAAGATAATAGAGCATGGCCCATTAACACAGTGATATGCCATCTGCCCTTTGCCACAAAACTGAGATTCTAAGCTTTTTTTTTAAATGAAAGCTGATTTTCATGGTTACTGAGATGACTTTAATAGTGTTAGGAAAAAATTAATGCTCCCTTAAATCCATATATGACTTCAGATGGTGACTGGAAAACAGCAAGACTGCTGGCAGTTTCACTGCAAAGCATTTTCTCTCAAGTACCATGCTAGGGTGCTTACTGTGGTAAAATAAGCCTTCCCCTCATGCCTCTAATGGAGAAATTGTTAGCTGAACTGAAGAAATTCACATGGTGAACCTCTACAGCAAGTTTTCCTTAACAGTGAGAAACTGCAATTGGTTCCTTTCTCTGCTCCGTTTATCCACCATTCTAACATCCCTACTAGTCCTTGTATTTTTTTTCTTTCCCTCCAGATTTGCAGTTTCACACATTGAAAATAGCTCTGTAGCCTTCTTCCGTAACTCCTGTGGTGTTCGGGGGCTGTACTCGCCTGGTGTCATTAGAATACTTCAGAGGCGTGGTTTTAAATACTATATAGAAAAGATGTGGTTTGCAGTGGGAGCAGGAGCAGCTGCAGTTGTCCCTGGCTTTGAGCAGATTGCTTGGGCAAGGGCTGCCTGTGTTCTTAGAACAGCAGGAATTAGACCTGCTGTTGCCAGCCTGTGGAAAACCTGTTCTTCCAGTTGTGCTGGTGCTGTGCCTCGGTTAGATCCCCTTATTGATGGGGTATGGCAAGGGCTGCTGCTTTTCCCACTGAAGGACACTGCTGGCCAGCCTCAAGCTCCAGTGGAAATAATGCATGAATTAAGCATCAGATCCTTGTATTGCATTTCAAAGTAATTCAATCCAGCAGCTGTGCCAGCTCCCTCTGCGTGGAGTGAGTTTGACAGAGCTTTTGCTAAAACATACAGCATGTCACAGGAATTATTTCCCCCAACCCCCTCTGCTCCCCCCGGCTACAGAAACTCGGAAGTGATGGAATCCACAGTGTTTCTCAATTCAGAGACCAGGAAATGGATTTACAGCCAACTCTCTGGTTTCTGCTTTGTAAACCTTCCTAACTCTGCCTTTTTTAGGGACCTAAGAGAAAACTTGGCAGCTCTGATGTATCTCACACATCTGCTTCAGAAACAATATAGCTGATATTAAAGGAGTAAGTGATAGAAGAAATAAAACTAAATTCATTAAACTGCGTCTACAGATTTTAATCCTGCAGCACAAGTGGAGAGGACAAATGCTTTCTAACACTCTTAAACTTGAAATTATCAGTCTTAGATTGGCTAGCATTTTCTTTTAAAAGTTCTTACAACGCTAATCTGGAATTCAGTGGCTCCAGAACCTCCACTCCACTACTTTTACTGAAGGAGTGCATGTGCATCTTTCAGTTTCTGATTTTTAGAACTGTATAAACTCGAGCTGCATTCTCATAGCAGACGCAGAACAAAAGCCCGTTAAATAATTTTGCAGAAAACCCAATATTTCCATGGAGGTTGTTTCACCCTTTTCTTAATACTTCAGTTTACAACAGACTTTGCAAGTGCTGTAGGAATTACTTTATAGAGCAATACAATGGGTGATGCAGATACATATTCCTCAGCATGCGGATCTGTATCTCCTCTGCTCATGCAGACCAAATGCTTCTTAGGACTTAGGGCAAATCTTTTCAAAGAGGAGCCTAGTGCATGTATGTATGAGTAAATTTAAAATGCTGTTTGTTAGAACTAACTGTGCAAAAACTGAGAATAGTACAGACCGTCTCATACCCCTGGTGGTGCTGAGAACCCCAAGCTATGCAGCACTGAATGGATCTCTGACCCACACCTAGAATTCTGTGCAGGCTTTGTCTGTAGGCAAGGTTATCCCACTTTGATAACTTCCGCTATTGTAGGGTTTTTCATCCAAGACAACAATTCTATTCATCATTCCACTCTGACTGTCTGAGAAGGAGGATGGTCAGTGTTGGTTGTAGGTGAGGCCAGGCAGGTGATGTGATTGATAGCATCCTGTGCCCCACAAGCCTGGACTCACTCAGGTTATCTGTCATGTGGATCAATAATGCTGTGATGTACTGTAGCCTTCTGGTCAGGATTACCACAATGCCTTTAGAGCTGGAACTGTGGCCAAAGATTATCCTCTCCCTATCTTGTCCCTCAAAATGTTTCATAAACAAGGTCAGAATGCTCATTGGTTTTGTTTGGTTTTTTTTTTTCCTCCTTGTAATCACAGAGCTACAAATAGCTTGACTACCTTTTGGTTTTGAAGTGTGACATGTAGGGAAAAGCTTTGCTGTCCAAAGATCTTGACACGCTGTCTGTATGATAGATACTAATTAGTTTTTTTTGAGTAATTCAATTGCAAAGATTCACATATAACAGCAAATCCGAGTCACGAAAACTTTGTCATTATAGATGAGACTGATGCTACTGTTCTGCTCACTTGATTTGTTTTCCTTGCAGAATCAAGGCCATTGAAAGTCCCAACAAAGATGATGACACGCAGTGGCTGACTTACTGGGTTGTGTATGGCATTTTCAGCATAGCTGAATTCTTCTCTGACATCTTTCTATCCTGGTTCCCTTTCTACTACATGCTAAAGGTACGTTAGTTCATGTGACCCCCTTCTCAAATGAGACCTCTGGGAAAGCTGATCTAATGTCTCCAAGAATGGATAGATGACAACAGACTCATTTGGAATCGTTCCAGGGTCACGCCTTATTTTCAGATGCTGCTTATGCACATAATTTAGTACTGTGCAAGTGATCTGTTTACAGCTGATGGTTTTGTGAGGCAAGAGGGGAAGTGGAAGGGGAAGGTCTGCTGTGTTTTAGAAAATTAGAAAGAGACAGTGTAACTGTCAAAGAAATGCCAAAGACAGTTCTTTCTCTTGGTGTTCAGGGGAATCTGGACAAATTATAGACGTGGTGAACCCCACAGAGTGGCTCTATTTTTGCTTTAAGGGCATTAGTGAAAGTGGAGAGTAAAATCACGAAGGCAGTTGGAGGTAGTGACATCTGTGCTATTGCAGCAAAGAAGGAAATTGGGACTTGAGAACAGTTTGAGTCTACAGCTTTAATTCTTAATTAAGCTCAGTTTCCTGAAAGGAATTGGTAGGTATCAGAGGAGATTGTCACTAATGTGCATTTGTTAGCGTGATTTGACTACTAGCAATGATTTGGTTCATGTGTTCCAAGCTTTGTTTGTGATCTAAGGTGTTAGTCAACTTTAGCATGTTGAATTATTTTAGGAGATAGCTGATCACTATATATGCTTACGGGGTTGAAGCATTCTAGCTTGCTACAGAGTCTGCTGTTTATCTCCAAGAACTGTTACCTATTTTCTGGTTCAGTGGGCTGTTGTCTTCCTTCTCTCTTTTTTTGTTAGCCTGCTTTAGTCTCACCAAAGTTGTTAAAAGGATTTGCTTGCCCACTGTTACAGTGTGGTCATTTAAAATTTTAATAAGTCCTGATGATGCCAAAAGCTGTTTCCAGGAAATGTCATAGTTTATAGACAAAAACTGACTGGGACAGCTGGTTTACACCTCTGCATTGTTGCTTTTCAGTCTTTAACAGGCCTCAGCTGTGACAATCATTTGGACACCTTGTAGTTTAGTAGAATTATGAGTTTAACCCGATGTCTGCAGTGGTATGTACTCACAATTGTGAATTCATCCAGTGTATTTTCAGAGCTTCTTTTCTAAATTCTTGGGGGGAAAAGATATGGCAGTGATTTCTTAGTGCCACCACATCTCTCTTTCTGAGGAGTACATGATTGAAATTCAGGTTGACTTTGCACAAACAAAGACCACAAATGGCTCTGATAAAATGGTATCAGGAGTGCCACAGTTACATGTAGGGTTGGGATCAAGGGAAAGGCACTTTTCTCAGTTCTGCAAAAGCAAACACAGGGAATTATGTCAATGCACAGCTTTCTACGATAGCTGCAGAAGGCACATGGAAGTCAAGTATTTACTCTCAGTAGTGATTGGTAAGAGAGGTTTACTTTTGTTGTACAAAGACAGCCAGGTGTTGGCTAAGGGTCAGAAAGCATTGCTGAATGGGTAGAAGGATGGAGTTACTCCACAGAGAGAGAAGGAGGAATCAGGCAGCTTCCATACTTCATTCCACCCACGAACTAAAACCTCTTGTAGGGTAGCTCATGATGTCTCCATGTCTCTTTTATGAAGTAGAAGCCCAGATACGTCACCCATCAAAATTTCGAGCTTGCTTTCATTTTCAAAATGTGTTAAATGTGCGTATTCACATCTCTTTGATACAGCTGGTGAGTTTTAGTTGCTTAGTATTTCAAAACACCTTCATGTGCATGGCTGAGGCACTGGGCACAGCTGCTCCCAGAGTCCCCGAAGTCCAGAGTTTACTCTGTCACATCAAAGTTTTCAGCAGACTAGAAGATTTTATAGGTGGGAGAAAGGCACATTGAAGAACACCTTTGAATACCTAATGATGCTTGTATATATTTTTGTTCTCTGGGTGAGATTTCTTGGATTTTTTGGGCTTTTTTTTTTTTGGTAATACCCACTTCTTACTTATGTGTTTGTAAGTACAGGACATGCATGCAACTCATAATTTCATGTGCATGTGATTTGGTTTTAAACATTTGTGTCCAAGATTTAAACATTTCTGTGGCATTCAAGTATTAGAGTACAGTAGCCAGAAAAAGTAGCAGAGTTTATCATCCTAAGAGTATTCTTGGTGGTGGGAATGAGAGAGACTCCTTATTCCACTAATGTCTTTGCCTTGAAATACTAGAATGCTATTTCTGACCAAAACTGGTGCTGCGAGGGCAAAAACAGCTGCTAGGAGTAGGTCTAAGTGAGCTCAGGTGAATTCCATTCCCTCCTCTGTCTGGTCTGGAGGGTTGCAAAGACTCAATTTTGATTTGTTTTGGGGGTTTTTTTTGCGTTTTGGTGGGGTTTTTTTCTGTTAACAGGTTAACAGTTTTATCACTCGGAGCTTGCTGGACCTTCTTACAACCGTTTTTATTTTAAATAGCCTATGTTAGTTCAGTTTCATGAGAGACAAGGGGAAAATAAGCTACTTCAGCAGTTTAACTTTCTCAAGCTTTGAGAAGATTGAGATTCTCATCTTTCTCAGTAGAAAATGCATGTAAGCATCTGTTTCAGTACAATTCAAAAGTAATAGTTATTTGAGAACAAATCTATAATTACTTTTTTCTTGACTAGACTGCGACAAGGCTGTCAGATCAAAATTAATAATTTTGTTCTTAGGCAAGAAAAGGGAAATTCCAGTTTCTTTTAGTTTCAGAGGAGGTTGGACTCACATCTGAGGGATTTTTTAAAGCAAAGGAGGTCTAACTTTTTGCATGTTGGAAGAAGTTGAATGACTCAGTAATTGATGAGATATTCTTGAACCGGAAGTAAAGTCAGTGTACTTCTCAGCTTTTAATGAAAGATAACAATATAAGATAGTACCATGTATTCTTTCTGTTATATGAAGTTACAAAGAATTGAAGCTTTTGAAAATTGGTATTTTTATTGGTAAGGGCATTTTTTGCCTTTAATTTCTCTGACCATACGTAATGATAATTCATTAGTTGCTACTTACTGATGCCAGACTTTATTGCATGTTGAATTATTTGCTTTAATTCATTGGAATGTTCCTGGTGTGCCAGTCTCTGGTGAACACTTTACTTTAAAAAACCTTTCTTTGTCTTCTGGGAAAACACTCCTTTAAGAAATTCTGTTTTGACATCATGATCAAATAGTTTAAAGGAGAAAGCTTAATGCTTACCCAAAAGAATGGTGAATTGCTTTGGCACTGCAGAGAAGACAAAGCCAAAATTTTACAGATGTGAAGAGCAGAACCTACAGAACATCCACTCTCAATATACCTTGTTGGGAAGGAACAGAGGGCAGCTATTCCCAAATATTTGGAAGGCTTGCTTGAAAAAGACTGTGTGTTTTGTTTACTTTCTGTCCAGAAATGTGTGGAAATTCTTGAACACAGAATCCTGTCTAACACAAAAACAAAGCATGTTTTGACTGAGGCTGGGGTGGTTTTGTTTTGTGTTTCAGGATAAACACAAAAGTCTGAGAAATGCTGTTTTGCCTTCATTTTCTGGGGAGGCTTTTGACATGGAATAATGTACTGTTTGTATACAGAAAGAACTCTACAAAAGCTGAGAAAAATGTACTTCATTTTGTTGCAGTTTTATCTTGTAAAATAGTTTTATATATATTTTAATAGCTCAAGTAAATTTAGTTATGGCACTCCTTGTCCCTTAAATGTTTCATCTTGCTCTGCATCGCTGTCTTCGTGTGGTGCATGGCAGTGAAACCAAAGCCAAATAAAAGTGCTTCAGTAGTAAAGACAGGCATTTGTAGTACATGTAATAACTCTCTTTCCAATCCCCTGTTGCAAGATGCAGAAAAATGACCCCATACTGAGGTCTTTATTTGATTTTTCTAGAGAGCATATGGTGCTCTAAAATCTGTACCTAAAATGTGTAATCCAGAGGCATTACAATCCTTGTTTGTGCACTGTGTGTAGCTTGGGTGTATCTCTCCCCCTTTTCGCTTTGCCTCTGGGGTATGGACAATCCTGTTCTTTCTCCCACTGTGTTTTCAAAGCAGGGATGCAGAGAGGACAGGGAAGTGTTTTGGCTGGATGGAAGTAATTTAGGGACCTAGACCTTCAGTCAGGCCTGTGCCATATGTTTTAGAAATATTCAGAGAGACTGATGTCTGTCTAACCAGGTTTTATAGTTCTACCCTGAAAAGAAAAACAAGAAGTGCATGCAGTCTTGATACGCCTGACACCGGATTGGATTTACTGCTTTAGCCCTCCTCCTTTATGCTTACAGTATCCATGCAGTTATTCCAATATAAAGATCCGCTGTGTGTGACTGTCCTGGTGTGCAGCCTCACTGAACCCTGACCACACGGGGGATGACTCACTGCTCCCAGTGCACTGAGGATATTTCTGAGGCACTCGGGAAAGGCACCTTGTCTCCTACTCACGATGCCTTCTGCTCAGTCTGGTGTTCTTGTTCTCACAGTGTGGCTTCCTGCTGTGGTGCATGGCTCCAAGCCCTTCCAACGGGGCAGAGTTCCTCTACCACCGGATCATCCGGCCTTTCTTCCTGAAGCACGAGGCTCAGCTGGACAGCGTTGTGCAGGACCTGAAGGACAAGGCTGCAGAGACTGCAGACACCATCACTAAAGAGGGTGAGCAAAGCCCTGGGCACTGGTCACAGCGAGTGGGGGGAAATTTCACTGTGGAGCTCCTGTTGTTGCAATTAATATTCATCATTCGGAGGAAACAAAAATAAATTGAAAGAAGACGATGTAAATGATAATGGAGAAGTTGAATTTGAGTGAAGATGCCAGGAAATGGAGGTTGCAGTAGATCTTGCTCCCCAGAATTGCAGTTAAACCTGAGTGAGTTAAAGAAATTGTATAGTTTGTGTGTCTTCCCACCATATAGACCACAAAAAACATTCTCTCTAGAGGCAGGTCCAGACATACCTTTCATAAATACAGTTACTGTTTCAGTGTATCCTCATATCTCCTAAAATACTCTCTCAAATACACGGTAGTTTAGAGGGGCTCCCACCTGTGCACTAAAGCAATTAACAGCAATAAACAGCAACATGGGAAGTGCAGTTTTCTCATCTATATGTTTTTGTACTTTTCCTTCCTCTGGAGGTCAAAGGAGTCCTCACTCTTAAAGGAATTACTTATGTTTTATTTTTTATGTGTTATCACAACCTGTAGATTGTTAAAGTCTTTTCTTTTATTTCCTTGCTTTCTATAGTGATCCCTTGCACTCTAAAATATCTGATGCTGGTTTTATTATTAAGAGAACGAAATGTATTAAGTAGCTAAAATAAAAGTTTATTTAAGTTTCATTTGAAAGGAATTTTATCTATATGCTATTTCAAAGCACCTTTATTCTCCTTTCCACCAGACAATGCATGCAGTCGCATTTCATCTTACCAACTTAAGCAGTTTTCCTGTCTGCTTAAAAGATCTGCCTTTCTCAACTATTCTTGGAAGTTTTGCTGCAAGACTCTTCCTGAGATTTTATTGTTCGGCATGTATGTTGCACATGCGATTTTCCTGTCCTCATTTCATCACTTATTCTTTCATTTTCCTATTTTTATATGTAAAGATTTCCCCAAAAAAACCTTTTTTTTTTTTTAATTTGCACACATATGCGGTACACAGAAATATTAGCATTATTCCAAGGTTGTTTTATTATAATGGTATATTTCTTGCTGCAGACCTGTGTGTGCTTAATAGTATGAGCAGTCCTGCTTTAACAATACCAGTTATATATGTATCAGTCTGGAATGTTTCTTATACTGCTCCTTGCTTATATTTTATTTTTAAAAATATCTTCACGATCACTTTTATCGCTATATCTATGTGAACGTGTATATTAAAGCTATGATTTTCTTCTGTGTTTTGTCTTTTGTGACCTAAAAGGAAATTTTGTTTTTTTGTGCAGCTCAAGAACACTGGATAACCCACTTTGTCTGAAGGCCTATGACTAAACTTGATTTTATTTTCCTGCAGCCAAGAAAGCAACAGTGAACTTGCTGGGTGAAGAAAAGAAGAGCACCTAAACTGGATAAGTTTCCCTACCGCCTCCTTTGTGCAGCTTGATGTTACTGGGACTGTGGTATAAGTTCAATAATATTGCCTTGGAAACATTTTGATATATTAAAGGAATGTGCTGTAAGTTTACTTACTACTTTGCTGTGACTGATAGAGAGTATGCATTTTTATTTAAAAGCAATGCAGTGGGCAGCATCTGAAGCTTAATGAAAATATTTTATTCATCTTCATGCAGAAGAAGTCTTTCAGTAATCTCTTTCTGCAGTAACATAAATAAAAAGAATATATCCCTCAGGCTCTGCACTTCAGTTGTCTCTTTGTCTATGAAATTACTCTTAACACTTTGATTGTGGTGCATCTGGTAGCTCAAAGCTATTTTATAGGGAAAATTCTGGATGGATCTTCTTGAATATACAGGGAATTATTGTGAGACATGGCATAATGGATGTATTACACACCAGTAAAGCTGTAAATTTTGAAATGACATGTTCTAGGCACCTGATCATAGAGATTATTCACTGTTGCATGTTTTGTTGTAACACAGTATTTGGTACAGTGTGTGTATTCTTAAATGGATAGATACTAAATATAGGAAAGAATAACTTCCTTGGAGTGATCAAGCTTATATTGGCCTGAAGTAATTTGCTAGAAATTGATGCATTAAATCGCACAAGATTAACACGATGTGACTAAAGTACAACTTCTTCCCTATTCTTGCTAAATTAAGTTATCCAAGACTGTTAATGCAGTACTTTTTAGGATTACACTCAAAATCACAACCCACCTTTTGCTAAGGAGCGATACCATTACAAACCCTTTTCCCTGAACTCCTTTTAATGTTCCAACTGCCTTGGATGTCAGTCCTCAGGACTACATCTTTAAGGGGATGGACTAGAACCCCAATGAGCTTTTTCTGCTCATAAAAATCTGCAATCTCTTCTGACTGTACTAAGAACAACTTTGTATGAGCACTTAAACTTCCTGAGTGGAGATGCTCTTGTTGTTCCTTGATATATTCCTGACGAATCAGTAAGAGTGCAACCAAAGTTGCTGAGCAAATAAAGGGATTTTTTACAATCAATGTAAAAGAATACATATTTTTCTTTTTAGATTTGCATCTGTACTCTTTCACACTGCAGTATTTTCAACAAACCAATTACATTAATTAATTAAGCATGAATTAGTGAAAGTTCTACATTTTCATCTCCATACTGACATTTCTTTAAAGCCTAGATTAATGGTATGGCAGTTCTGAAATCACAGAGAGCCCAGAAAGGAAGCTTAAGCTTTTGATAGTAAAAACAATTATTTCCAGTCCATGATCTTCAAATCTAAAGACTTAAAATAAAGTTTTGAGGACTTCTGACTTTCCGCAACAAGTTGTATCTAAACATTCACTGTAAATTTTCAGATGCAGGAACTGCAAAAGAGTGAAGCACACAGTGCAACTCAGCAGGTCAGTTTTAACCTGGAGAGGTATGTTTTATAAGAGGGGATGGAAAAGTGTCTTAAGAGAAAGCATTTTAAGCTTTAAGCTGGCAAAAATAGCCGTTAGGGCTGGCAACTTTGATAGGGAAACCCAAGACCCACTGTGCCTCCTGTTCTGAAGGACAGCATGCAGTTTGTAATTTGAAGAAAAAATGCAAAATTTCACAGCTAATCATTCCGTGACAACTTTTTGTTAGGAGGGGATATGCTGAAGAGGATAAAGTTTACAGCAAAGTTCTAGACTGTAAGCAAGTAAAAAGTTTTAAGTGAGTCACCATTTAACTGGCTTAATTACTTGTCTTAACTTCTTTTGTTGTAAACCCACTGGACTTTTTTGTAAGCCTTACTAAATCCTAGTCCTGTGTTTTAAACTCTATCAGCTGTATGTAAAACACTCATGTGGCCACTGTAATTTAGTTTTACTTCTTGAAATTAGAAGTAACTAGATAAAAACGAATTAAGATTCTTAATAAACTATTTGATTTCAATGCGAATCACTACTTATAACTTACTTATCTAAAAGCTTATGGTAAAGTTTAGAGTTTACAAGCCTAATGACGTCTGTAGTAGAGAAAGAATTTGCTCTTCATTTCTTATACTACTCAACAGTTCTTCCACTGTTATTAATGGGGATAAAACATTCTAGGTAGATGTTAGGTAAGTGTTAAAACAGTCCCTTGCATCTCTCTCAGAACTTGAAAGGCTTTAAAGCAACTTCTTGTCTTTACAACTTGGTATTACCAGCACATACAATCAGTGCTCTTTTGCCAGATTTCTACTTGAATTAGGACTACAGGCTGTTGTTAATAGAAGTTGACCTTGGTTTTTTGCCTTGATGCAAGTAGAAATGACTGACTTTTTGCAGCAAGTTATCCTTTCCTGCAAGTAACTCCACTGGGCTGGCCCCACAGATCAGTGCTTTTCTTTGTGTCTTCACAACATTTATGTGCAAATGTTGGTACACACATCTGCTCCATGTCTTTGCTGAAGTTGTAATGTGCTAAATAAAAATGGACACAAATAAAGAGATTCTTATGGGACTGGTATGATGCCTCAGTGTTTCTTAAGAACCTTATATGTCAACAGTGAAAATCTGGCTGCTTTAGGAAGGCAGAAGGTCTTTGCAAGGTATTCACATTTTTTCCCCCCTCAAACTTCATTACTGTGGAACCAGTAGAAACCTCTCTAAAAATCCAAAGGAGCTGACTCAATTTCATGACAATCTGAGGGTGCAGCCAAGGAGATTTAGAGCATCAGGCCCTTACAGAAGAATTTGGAATGCAGCTCTTGCCAGCAGTGAGCACCACGAGCATCTTTCTAGGCTTCACAGCCTGGCTTACCTGAGTAATTGTCAAAGTTTAGAGTTCTTTAGAAACATAGAGAGGAAAGATTGTAAACTACATGGATTTCCAAGTTCTACCTCTCCCATGGGTTTCCTGGTTTTCCATAAATTACCTCAACAAACAATGCTGAATAGTTACTGGCAGTGGTGTTACACTTACTTAAGAGTTCTTTCTGTTACCACTGCTTTATCCTACTCCTTTTCAAACTCAGCAAAAAGAAAAACAAGTTCAGAAAAACATAACACCCCCAACTATAAAATCACCACTAGTGATAAAATAATGAAAACTTTAAACCAGACCAAGAGAATTAACAAAGCATAGAAAATGTAAGTAGTGGAAGGTGTGACTAGTGTTTGTCAGGTCAAACCCTCAGTAAGTATAATTTGACAAATAGTTTCTTGAGTTTGTGTTTCAGTCTTGCTAACACTTTCTAAATAATCTGAGAATAAACTAATTATGACTAACTCCTTAGTCACCTTCCATCCCCATTTCAAATTCCACAAATAATAGTTTCCTTATGCAAAGGAGGAAGAATGGAGATTTAAAAAACCAAAACCACAAATCCTTTTAGGTCCTGAGAGACTCCCACTATTTTCTGTAAAGGGCATCTGACAAATATGAAAAACATCAGTCTTGTCTTCTAGAGAACTTCTACATCCAGCCTGATGGAATGAAACAGTACTTGAGGAATGACAACCCAGGGCTACTAAGGAAGTCCTCAGTTGTACAACCACACTGTCATAACTTTTTGAAAATTGTGTTTTCTACTGCTACATAAGCCATTAAGAGATTCTGGAGCAAAAACTCTTCAAATGACTGCATCAACTGATGAACTAATCAAGTAAAAATAATTGAAGATGAACTTTGAATTTAGCATACTTCGGAATGCTATGTAGTTGACACCTTTGCTAAGGCTGCAGAATTCCACAAAACTTTTTATTTTGTATTGCTGCATCCTTGCAGGAGAAGAATACTTAAAGCATCAGTTATACATCTTAAGTTTGCTTCCTGAAAAGCAAACAGACAAAACCCAAAAAACTACACACCAAAGAACCTGCAAACCTTGACAGATGAAAGGCACCCATGCTGCTTCATAACAAATAGCATGATGGTTCAGGCTACTCCATTCCTACCTGAAGTGTCCTCTGCTCTTTCTCAGGTCTGAAACTACCAAAGACTGTCAGTAGAACTATGGCATGTTCTATTGCCCCATCCTTTAGCAAAGGCAGCTCATTTGGTGGCTATCTCACCAGATCTGACCTGTACCTCACATGCAGCTGCACATGTTCTGCCCAAACCCCTGACATAATAAATGCAGCTTGGTCAGCACGAACTGCTGGACCGAAATTCTCCTTGCTTTCCTTATCCCAGCTGGAACAGCAAAAGTTTCTTCACTGCGTGATGCATCAACATAGTCTTATTTTCTGATTTGACCACTTAGCTTAATGGCTTATGGGAAATTACTGGCTTTGAAACCTTTGCTGTCAATCAAATGGCTCAACAGGCTCAAAATTTACAAAACAATAGATGAAGAGAGTATTGGTACTAAGGGGTATTTACTTGGTATTATCAAATAATTAATGATAATTCGATAATAAATTAATTATTTATGAATTGTATTAATTATCTTTTTATCTAGTGGAAAATAACCCCTTTGAAAAGGGTATCCCTTATGCTAAGGGAGAAAATAACCCCGTAAGAGGCAGTCTGTAACAGAAAAAAGCTGAATAACTGGTGTCCAGGGACAGAACACGTGGGAATTGGTTAAAGCTGTTCCAGGGGAAGTTCAGACTTGATGTTGGGAAGCATTTCTTTACCAGGAGGGTGCTCAGACCCTGGAACAGGCTTTCGAGAGAGGGTGGTTGATGCCCCAAGCCTGGCAGTGAGGCATTTGATGCCAAGAGGCATTTGGATCACACCCCTAATACTGTGCTTTAACTGTTGGTCAGCCCTGAAGTTGGGCAGTTGGGTTGGATGATCATTTTAAGTCCCTTCCAAATGAAATTGTATATTCCATTCCATTCCATTCCATTCCATTCCATTCCATTCCATATCATTCCATTCTATACTATTCCATTCCATTCCATTCCATTCCATTCCACTCCATTCCATTCCACCACATGTGTAGCTCCAGTTACATCTGCAGCTCGGGAGAACGAAATGGGGGAGCCACACCATCTCTTGCTCTCAAGTAGAGCACATACAAATAACCCATATCTATGGGTATTTGCTGGTATATGCTGCCCCAAAAGAGAGTTCTGGCTAAAAGGCTCTATTAAACACCCACAAGGAACAGGATGTACACAAAGGCAAGTTTTCTAAGACCAGCTGTTTTTCACAGAGCTGGTTTTTGATTTAATTTACTTCATGGCTGAAGACTGACAACTACATATGGTCACACATAATTGTCACTTTCCAAGTTAAAACAAGTTTCAAAATAATTTTTTAAAGCTCCCTCTCTTTACATTAAGAATTGAGTAATTATGGTTGTGATTCTGCTATAGCAGCTACATGCTATAAATCTGAAAGATTAAACCTATTCAGCACAAGAGCACTAAACCTATTCAGCACGATAGTGCTGAATTCTCGTTGTTAGTCATACTGTAATTGATTGCCTGTGTGTTCAGACCTCCCTGATGCTCAGTGTCAACACTGCCATCCATTCCTGACACAGAAATTGTTGTAAGGATTGTTATAACGATTTTGAGCTCATATGTCCATTTCAAATGTTTAATCTTTGTTTAGGTACCAGAAAACTGTATAGGGAAATAAAAAGCATGTACTTTTAAAGAGCTAGACTGGTTTCTTCTGAAGAGACACTAGTTCAATATCCATATTCCTCCTGTCCTAGATTCTGAGTAAATCCCACTCATGGATTCATGTCTTCCTTTGTTACTATTGCCACCTACAGGGAACCACGGACCACAGTGTATTTTTAGTAATGATGCTGCATAAGCAAATCCTCACAGAAAACTATAAAAGCAAAGCAGATGAAATAAAAGAACATCCATGATCACCCAGTTTCCCCCTCAAAAATAAAATACTAATTAAAGGATTTTATTCATAGCATTGAGACCAGAAGCTACAGTATTTCTGTATTTTTACAGAAGCGTTCTCTCCATTCCCAGTCCCACAATGGTCCACAAGATTCTGCCTGTTCCCAGAAATGAGACATGATCAGTTAACTGAGGAAGAACTGAAGTGGTCTTGACCTACTTGTTTTTAATCCTGTAAGGAACCCAGTTTATTAAAATGAGTCAATACAGGACTGAAAGTCTGGTTTATAAACTTTGTCAGGAAAACGGGAGTTGTGTTTAACTTTGTGGTACCTCATTTAGGAAAAAATACTGCTCACATATGCTTAGTCTAAAGCCAGAATGCATAAAAAGCAGAACAGTCCCATTTAAAGATGGGAGGATAAGTAGACAGGAGTTTGGGAACTCAGTTTCCAACTTCCTAACGGTGGCGGTCATCTGATTTCCTGGCAGGGCTTTAAAAAGAAAAAGTCAGCTTTTCCCAAAATACCCACAGAGCTTTCTCTGTTTGACTAATCTACAGTTTTATATATTTGAGCTCAAGATTACCCTTTTCAGAATTCTTTCTTAAGTCTTTCCTTGTAAGATCCCTAGACTTTGAAATAGCTTTACTATTTTGGGTTCCTTGATTGGGAAAGTTTGATAAGCAATGCCACTAAGATTCTTTCTCACACACACAGATAGGTCAGACCACTTCTGAAAGTATTTAATTTCAGACCACAGTAAATAATATCCCACAAGGCTTAACCTTCACATTTTCAGCTGTCTGCAGTCTAAAACTCTGATTTACAGTAGTTAAGCATAATGTGATCATAACTTGGGTGGAGTCATCCTCCTTCACTTACCACCATGAAGCTGAGTTCCCTTGTACCAACCAGTTTTCACAGAGCTCTCACTTTATTTAAAGTTTCAGAAAAATTATTCAGCACTCAGCAAAAGCCAGTAACATTTTGAGCCCAACAATCTGCGGACAATTAATGGTCTTCTATATAGTGTGTCTTCCACTCCTGATATTTTCCCCCATGTTGCAACTAACTAGCACTTTCCTAACTCTGTAATAGAGTGACCCCCTTTTGATCACACATTAACAAAGAATGAACTTTGATGGAACCAGATGAGCACAGTGGTGATGGATTCAGAATTGGTTTCCACATGCAACAGTCCAACACCACACACCTCCCTTCCTGCCTGGAAAACAGTTCTGAGGGATGGAGCCCAAGGTCATGGACTCAGTGAACTCAATGGGCTTTTATAGGGATGGTCCATAATTTAAGGGAATGTTATCTGTGTGTGTATATACACTGAGAGAGCAAAGTGATGGTGTTCCGGGAAATGGGACCTGGCATTACAGAAATTATATGGAATAAGGGGTGCCTACTGTCCTGATTTCCAGGACTTTTCAGTGCCTCATGCTCTACCAGTAAGGTGTGGCAAGAAGCCATGACAGGTGACCGAAGATGGCCAAAAGGATATTCCTTATCATAGATTATCATGTCCAGTATAAAAACAAGGGGCATTTGGCCAGGAGGGGCTCAGTGCTGGTGATGGGCTGGGCATCAGTCAGCAGGTGGTGAGTAATTGTATTGTGCATCAGTTGTTTTGATTCTCCCCACCCCTTAAAAATTGAAATGATAATGATATTTAATTATAATCACTGTAATTTGCATTATTGAATTTTATTTAGTTTGAATTATTAAATTGTTCTTACCTACACCCACAATCTTATCATTTCCTCATTATCCTCCTCCACATCCCATCCAGGGTGGGAAGTAACAGAAGGGCTGGATGGTGCTTAGTTGCCAGCTGGGGTTAAACCACAACAACCAGGTTTCTCAAAGTCCCATCTGGCCTGGGCTTGAACACTTCCAGGAAGGGGGCAACCACAACTTACCTGGGCAACCTGTGCCTCACTACCCTCACAGTGAAGAATTTCTTCCTAATACAGAATAGCACAGAGTTAAGACAATTGCTTCACTATCATAAATAACTGGTTTACTAAGGCAGATTTAAAAATGTGCATATTTCTTTTGGAAAGAATAATTCTCCCACCCACCCCATTTGCTTATGTTCTTCCACTTTAAAAGTGGGTGCTAACCTCAGACTTGCAGGTTATGTGTGAAAACAGATTTATTGTTACACAGATGCAAGGCAGTTACATGCATTCCAGTTCCAAGAAAAGCAGGCAGTTCTATTCAGCTTCACCTCTTCACTTCTTGCTTGTATCCTCCTTTCAAAGTCGCAGCAAGGTGTCCATCCGCACTTGTTTTAAGTACAACTATGCGATGTAACGACGATTCCAGATGTCAGCTTATTTCTTTTTCTTCCCTTTACCTTTCTTGCCTCCCTCTCCTTGCTGAAGGCTTTGATCGCTGCCTCCCATCTTTTGAGTTCTTGTTTTCAGTTTGGGAATGGTTTCTGCAGCATACAGCATCACTGATTTACCTAAAATACAGGGAGAGATCAAAGCATGCCTACTATGTTAAGAACAGATATAAAGCCTAGGAGATGTGCTTCCTTCCCCTCCATAGCACGGAACTTGCGAAAAACTCTTGAGGGGAAAAAACCCCAAAAGTGCAGGACTGATAAATGTCACAGTAGATTGGAAAAGCCACATAACCTGACAATCTCCAAAGTGTTTACACCCTTCCTGCTACTTTTTACCTTCACCTCTTACTAGTCCAAAACACTTGGGACAGGATGATAGGGCAAAAGCTACATGCATTTTTAGAAAGGCACTGCTGCCATTCAGCAGGAATCTGGTTTTCAATCATCTCCCTCTGACTGTCAGCACTCTTATGCTACTGTATACCCAGCACTCTTCTTGCTCTTTCCTTAAGATATATACTGTTTCCCTTTTACATATGGATTCATCTTCAGAAAATTACAAAAGACTAACTTATTTGTCATTCAAGATGAGTAATTCCTATTAATCAGTTAAGGGCAGCTGCTTCATTGTTAATTTATGAAAATGGCCAGCAGAAAACCCAGCTGAACTCTTGAACACTGAAGTATTGTGTTTTACCAATCTGATGCCCAGATGATGCATGTATGCTGACAAAACGGTGGAGTTTAGCAATTTAAGCACTGAACACTCTGCTTTAGAAGTCAACAAAACAGTAAGCCAAAACTAAACAGCAGCTTTTTTCAACATAGCAATCACACGTTCCCCACAAGCCCCTCCAATGACCCTGCAGCAGAAACAGCAGGATCAAAGGCAGCAGCATTTTACAAACTCTACTCAATGCTCACACTCTAATTTGAGTTCGTTGACCTATACAGGTGATGAGATTTAATTAACACTGTGGGATTTATAATAGAACTAATTAAACAGGCTGGTAACGTAAAATAAACTAAGTCTTTCTGGTTTATTAACAGGTGAAGTGCCTAAACCCAGGCGGTCTACTCACGTGTTGGAAACTGAGGTAAACATGGGTTGCCATCATCTTGTTTGAGCTGGATTCGTACTCTTCCTCGGTACTGCACGTCTCTGTTCCACTCTCTGGGATACATCTTGTTTTTCTGTCATGCAAAAGGAGAAACATATTACAACATGCATTGGAAGACACAACTGTTTCAGAGGCACTGCTGAAAACAACTCCTGGTACTGAGTAATTTTGTGAGTAAACTGCTACAGGGACTGTTTTACATCCCCAGTGGTCAGGAATCACAGGGACATGGTTTTGTTTTATCTCCACTGCTACACACCCTTCTTGACACCTAGGGATACCAAGTGATAGGTCTCAGTCACTGCTTTTGGCTAATTATAGCGTTCATTCTTGATGAAACATCACAGGTTTCTCAGTAGAGCTGGTGTGCACTGTCCAGCTACTTCTGAAAAGCTAAGTAATTTTTTACCAGGCTTTGGGTACCAGTCACACTTCTGGATGAGGATCTATAGTCTTCTTGGAAAAACCAATGCTGTTCTAAATTAATAATTAATTCTACATTAATAACTACTTCAGGAAATGACCTGTGAAGTTACCTCTCTGGAAATCCAGACTCACTTCCTAAGGAAGAAGTAACCAACAAACTATTTTAAAAAAATGTACTGCTAATAAAAAGCTAACATTGTCTGGCTGAAACATAACTCCAAAGACTATCAAGACTCCAACTATTCCTATGCAAGACTCATTGCAAAGGTAATCACCTTTCACTAAAAACATTGCTTTTCAAAAGCTTAATTTGCAGAGTTGCAGCTTGCAAAAATAGCTTTTATTCTGATACACTTTTAAGCACCCAGGGCAGTCTTCTAAGAAGGATGGTAAAACAGAAGTAATCTTTTTAAAACCTTAAAAGTGACATCATCTGAGAGATCTGAGGTATTCCTGACTTTTTATCAGTTTTCTGACATTTACTACATGATTATGATCAATTATCATTCAATGCAAGCAAAGGTAATAACAAAACTTCTCAACTGCAAGTTATAAGAAAAGATATAATGAAAAGAACAAAGACACAGAAGAAATTTGGGAGTTTTTTTTGTATGTGGGGACTTTTTTCAATTACCTCTAATAACACATTGAATCCTACTGCTGCACATACATCTTGGATTTCTGTAGATGTAGGATTTTCAACAGCCTGTTGAAACAATGTGTTTAATTAGTATTCAACCACGACTTGCCCATACAAAAATAGTTACCAGTTTCCCACCCTACACTCTGTAACTAGGAGAAGCTGATGGGGAAAGAGAAGGTAATGTCAAATCTAGTGTAGTCATCTGTCAGTGCTGCTGTGGTCTAGAAAACATTAGAAAAAATGGAAGAGCTAAGACATCAGAAAACAGATGAGACAGAATTCATTAGGACAGGGGAGCAAGTTGAAGAATTGTTTACAAAAAGTAACTGAAATCAATCAACAGTTATTGTACGTAAAAGGATAACCAAAAGCTGTGAATCAGCAACAGCAAACTAATAGCAAGGACTGAGGGAGGAAAAACAGAAAATTTCTAGCCACAGGGCAGTAGATTCCTCCCATAGGTAGACCTTTGATTAGCAAGTCACAATCAAGAAAGATTTTGTTTTTAACTGTTATCAGAAAAAGGAAAGTCCTTTATATGCCCAGAACTGCTTGTTAAAATTATCACAAAGCAGTGAGATGACGGAAAAACTACAGATTCAAAGCAAGAGTAAGTATCATGTCTATGTGTCATACGCACAGGACACAGAATATAGGCCCATCTTGTCAGTCACCAAAACCCAATAATTAGTTAGCTTTTCTGCATTGCTTTCAAATTCTGCAAACTTGTGTACAGAGCTGAGTCCATCAAGTGCCTCACTACTTCACCTTCTTGCCCAAAGTGCTGCTCACATGAAAGCAAACACTTCAACTCAGGGCTCTTCTATTAAATTCACACACTGGCATTAGATTACCTTCAAATACACTGTAATTTCCAGTTACTGAGGTACTTGGCATGGGGGAATGGAAAGACCAGAGAGATGTATTTTCCAGTTCTCTACACACTTCTACATAGCAAAACAAAATGTCGTATTTCCCTGCCACCCATGAATTACCTTGTCTATAGGTATTCTCCTTCCTTCTGCTATTGTCTTTTTGTTATTCAAATAAGCTGGATAAATGCAGATGAATCTAAGAAGAGAGAACAGTGAGTTTAAGTAAGTTATATCAACTCCTTAATGATAGGAGTAATGATAGGAGTATGCAGTACACAGGTTGCCCAGCAAAAAATTAATGTCATGGCTACAACACAAAAGTTCCCACAGCAGCTTAGAACTACCATTTATTTTCCTCAGACTGCTTAGCAAGATGGTGCAAAATCCCACTTTGAGTTGCCATGAAAACTGCATGACAGCACTTTTTGGGGCACTGTTTGTACGTGGGGTGGCACTACCCATTCTGAGGAAAAAATAAAAAAAAGGAGGCTGAAATAGAACCTTTTGACCTATTTCTTACAACCTCAAAACCTGAAAGTGAACACGTGTATTTCCCCTAGAACAATTAAAGAAAACTTCCTGGAAAAGTCTTAGCACATTAAGAGTTAACAGAGTTTTGTGTTTGCTTTGGGTTTTTAAAATTTACACACATATCAACCCAGATTTGGGTACGTTTATAAAAGCTACTGTAAAATTGCACTCAGGAACTTGCTGAAGATTTTTCGGTAGATTTAAAACTGCCAAGCACATACAGGGGATTAGCGTGACAGAACCTCAATTATACTTATTAGACAATTAAAAAACTCAACTAGCTGAGTCCAAACAGAGGTGGAAAAAGGTCTGCATTCGTTTGAATAAGGACCTATGAGAGCATAAGAAAACAGGCACAGTGAGTAAAACATACGGTGCATTCAGATTCCAATGAGCGGAGTGACAAGAAAATGGCAAGGATCCCGTTCTGTGCTGCCTCTAAAACCGGCGCAAATCACCTCAACTCCTCCTATTTTCTCCTTTTCCTGTCCACGTTTGCTTACTCTCCACGGTTTGCTACTGCCGTCTTTAAGAGCATACTTGTTCTGCGCTCTGCACGGGAATTCCAGTCCTGACACCCCAAAGGGACAAATGCCACCACCACCCCTTGTTCCACCGGGATCGCAGTCACCGCCATCCCGCATTCCACGGGGATTTAATTTCAACCACCACCACCCTCTCCCCGCCCGTCCTCCACAAGGGATTCCGATCACCACTCCTTGCTCCGCTCGCGTTGTCTTTATCGCCAGCCCTGAATGGCACGTAAACAAACGAGCCCACGACGGACCCGACCCCAGACAAGCCGTGCTCACGGTACCTCTCCTTGTCCGCCGGGGACGCGGCGCCGGCGGCGGCGGCCATGGCGACATCACCTCCCCTCCCCGCCCCGCGCCGCCGCGCGCAGCGGCGGGCAGGCCCCGCCCCCTGCCGCCCGATACGGGATTCTATTGGTCAGCGAGGCTGCCTGTCAACAACCACAGCCTATGAGAAGGCGCTACGTCCCGCCGCCGGGGCAGCGCGCTCGGTTTCCGCCCGGCTGAGGGAGCGGGTGCTTGGAATGGCGGCGGGCAGGGCGCGGTGGTTCCGGAGATGTGCGGAAATGCCGTGACACGCTCCCGGGAACAATGGGCTGCGGGCGCCAGCAAAACGCGAGCTCAGCGGGTGGCGGTGGGCGATGCGAGGTGTTGCTGGGGGCCGTGCGGCCGCCGTGTGGTGCTCTTCACTCACAGAGCTCTAGCGGTGTTTGAATCAAAGAGCGACCCGTCTTAAGAAATGCTAAGAAAAGTGGTTTGTTATTACCACAGGTTCCTATGCAATTACATGACAAAAATATGCTAAAGTTTAAGGAAGAAATCAGAGGGTCAGTACTGGGTCTGTGCCTCTTTTGCACCGTCATTAATGCTCTGGGTGAGGGGGCAGCTGCACCCTCAGCAAATTTGCTGGTGGCTCCAAACTGTGCGGAGGAGCTGATACACCAGAGGGTCATGGAGCCTTCCAGAGGGAGCTGGCCAGCCTGGAGAATGGGGCTGACAGGAACCTTAAACAATTCCACAGGGGAAGAGCGAAGTCCTGCAGCCGGGGAGGAGCAGCACGGGCTGGGAATGCCCAGCTGGGGAGCAGCGTGCCAGGAAAGGCGTGGGGGTCCTGCTGGGCACCAGCAATGAGCATGAGCCGGCGACATGTCCCTGTGACAAGGCCGGTGATGTCTGAGCAGCCCAGCGACGGTGATCCTGCCCCTGGGCACTGGGGAGGCCACAGCAGGAGTGCCAGGTCCAGCACTGGGGTCCCCAGGACGAGATGGACACAGAATGGAGAGTCCAGTGAATGCTCACCAAGGTGACAGAGGGACTGGAGCAGCCCACCCTGGAGAGGAGAAGGCTCAGGGGATCTCACCAATGTACATAAACACCTGTAGGGAGGGTGCAGTGAGGATGGATCCAGGCTCTTTCCAGGCTCTTTCCAGTGGTGCCCAGTGACAGCACCAGCGGCCATGGACACGCACTGAAACACAGGAGGTTTCCTCTGAACATAACGAAACTCCTTTTCCCTGTGAGGGTGACCCAGCACTGGCACAGGTTGCCCAGAGAGGTGATGGCATCTCCATCCTTGGAGATACTGAAAAGCTGCATGGGAATGGTCCTGGACTGCCAGCTCTTGGTAGCCCTGCTGGACCAGTGGTTGGACCAGATAACACCTAGTGGTCCTTGCCAGCCCTCAACCATTCAGTCACCCTGTGAATTTTACAGGTTGTATTTGGTGCACTGTTACGCTCTTCATACAGCAACTATATACAACGACAAAGAACTGAAGGTATCTATTCAGTATTTATCTGTGGTGGTGTTTCTTTTTTTATTTTTCTGCTCCACCAACACATCCAGCTGGCAACGAAATATTGAAGAGGGGGGTGCAGAGACCCATTGCAACACAGTGGTACCCCCAGGGGAGAACTTCAAGTGCCATTCATGAAAACTTGGAAGAGTTGAGAGCTATGGAGAAGCTTCAGAAAGAATCAGGGTGGCACAGATTAAAAAGTTATTGTCTATTCAGCCTTTTGAATGACGAGCAGTTTTGTTGTTTTCTGTCTTTGCTCTCATTCTGTCAGAAGTGAATGCACTGCACAAAGTACTGCAGAAAATGTGAACAGCACAACTGTGTGGCGTCAGCAGGAGCAAGCAGCTTTTGGAAATGCGACTGCAGCTGTCTGAGACCAACTCAGCGACTTGGCAGCACCTCACAAACATGACTCAACAAGCTTCTCAGCTGAAAAACAAGGTTATATAAATGAGGTGTGCCAGTTATGAAGGCAGCTTTTGATGCAATAGTTGTCCAGTGCTAAAGACAGGTTTTTGGAGAGTTATCTCCAGATTATCATCAAGCTGACTGATACCGAGTCAAGTGTAGCTTTCTAAGAGGTAATCCATAACAAATAATTACTTGGCTATTTTGTTGCTTAGCAACAAAATGTTCTCATCTTATTAACTGTAGCTTGGTAGCCAATTTCCCGTGTTTTTCTTTCTTTGCACAGTGTTTTTTTAAATCTCCATTGCTTGCACACACTTGTCTTTCTATTAAATGACTTTTTGTTGAGATCCCTACCACCTAAAAAGCATCAAGAGTTGCCACAACCTTGGGAGTTCTCCTGGTATCCAGGTTGTCTCTGCTTAAATCTGTGCATCAGCCAACACGGGCAGAAGCTTGTCAACTGCTGTCACCTGCTCTTTGTAAGACAGAGGTGGGCTGTGTGGGAGGAGAGGGGTGTTAGTGCTCGCTCCAGGTGAATTGTGGGCTGACCAGGTTGCAATATATTCACTGTCTCTGTGCAGGCATGAGGTGTGCATGGCATGTTGATGATCTGACCATTGCACAAAATGTGGTTATCCTAAACTTTGTTACTAACCAAGCTTACTGCCGTTTAGTTTTGAACAATATACATTGCCCTTTGCTTCTGGGACACACAAGTCTGAATCCAACAAAAAGGTAAAAACATAAATCTCCCTCTGAAGGACAGTGCTCTAGCAGTGTTTGAATCAAAGAACAGTCTAGCTAATCTAATATTTTAGGAAGCAATGCTAAGAAATATTTATTTGACATTACCACAGTTTCATTGTTTTAAATTGAAAAAATGGGCTAAAACTTAAAAAAATAAAAAAATTTACTTCATACTACTTCCTTAGATTTCTGTAGTGGTTTTGGTGTCTCAGTTACTTTGTAAAGCAACTTCTGGTGCATCAGCTTGAGAAACACTGCTCTGACAGTCTTTTAAAGGCAGTGAACACAGCTGCAGTTTGTGAGTACCAGTTGCAAATTATGATTGCTCTCAGTCATTCCATCTAATTCAGGGCACTGAGAAAGATTTTGTGTATTCGTGTGATGTTATTTTATTTGACAGTTGCATTTTACTGTTTTTTCTCGAATTAATGTAGCTTTTTAATACCAACTTGAAAAATGATATTTTAATTTAGTGTTACAGAAAATACATTGCCTGTATCAGTACTTGTGAAATACAAAGGGTACAAGGACAAAAATTATTTTCCACACCTTTTTGAGATGGAAAAATAATTCAAAAATTGTCAGAAATGGAGTTTGTGGAATTACAGACTGGATCATGTGGTGAATATAAGTGACTACAAAGGGGAAGCATGTATTTTTTTCTTCCTGCAGATCTTCTTATTACTTACCAATCTCCTTTATAGGTGTTAGAATTCACAGTATCTTGAAACCACTTTGCCTAAAATGAAGCAGTGAGTAGAGACATGTCAGTTTAATCCCCATCATCACTGCAGAATGACTTCATTGACTGTATGGCATCCAATCCCTGCATTTGTTCAAGTGCCATAAGAAATACATTTCAAAGTTGAATTCTGCATATTTCCAGCCTGAGGAATTCAGAGATGGAAGTAGGTCACAAAGCACTCCAGCTCAGGCATGCTGTAGCTGCGTGCACTTCCTGAGTATCTGCCGGCCCTGGACTCAGAAAGGGAATGAAGCACTCAACACCTGACACCCTTTAGAAAATTCAAAGCAGTTTGAAGAGAAGGTGCAACTGCTGGTGAGGATAGGACTTGTACACATCTGCAGGAAAGCATTAAAGTTGCAAAAAATCCCTTTGGATAATAGCAGGGATACAGGTCTTGGAAAGCTGTCTGTAACTTGGTGAGGTTTTTCCATCTGCTGCCACAGCTGTGTAAGGGGCAGGGGCAGGGAATGAGAGTTACATTACAAGCACCTAAAGCAGAGAATTCCCTCTCTGTATACACTGTCACCAGCAAGTCAGGTGTCCCTACTGAGACTCTATTTTTTACTGTTAATGGTTTTTGGGAAGAAAAACAACCAAAAAGTCCCCAACAAAAACCAAAACAAAAAACCCTCAAACTCCAAAGAAAACCCATTCCCAAAGAAACCCAGCAACAAGAGCCCTGTACAAATATGAAATGGAAATTTAAAGTGGCTGTGATAAATTGCTGAAATTCACTTGGGGTAAATGAAGATGCCCTAACTGGAAGTGGGAGCCAAAAGAAAATGGAAATGATTTGAGGTGACCCAGTTCCTGTGTTTTACTGGAAGTGTCACATAGACCTGCTTATTCAGACCTAGCATGCATGATCAGTTTCTTCTCCTTGAGGCTACACTGCATCATCTAAACATGCTAGAAATACCTATATAATAATAGGACTAGTGAAATTATTTAGGAAAGGGTAGATTTTCAACTGAATTGGTGGAACATTTCTGTAGTGGACTGCAGATAATGGGGATTTAGAGGGAAATCTTGATTTGTTCAATGGTCACTGAAGGGAAGGGGGCAAGATGAGAAGCATTTTCTTCACAGTCTGTGTAAATGAGTATTCCAAAAAGATATTAAGAAAAATACAAGGGCTGGGAAAAATTCCCAACTTTCATTGTGAAAAATGCTTCACAAATCATGACTCATGTTGGAAGTAACGGACAGGTGTGAACTAGGTCTGTCCAACAGTGAATTTTCAACAGCATAGACAGAAAATGATGGTGTCTTTCATTTAGTTTCATAAAACTGGTATTTACTTGCCATGAAACTTCAACACACAGTTAACCACACTAATCTCAGAATGTGCCACTTTTAAAAGACTGTATATGCCATTTTGCCAAAGAAAGTGCTGTCCCTACCCATGGCAGGGGGTTTGGAACTGGATGATTTTTAAGGTCCCTTTCCTACTCAAGCAATTCTGTGATTCTATGATTTTAAATCCATAGAGTACCTTTCAGTTTTAACAATCCAAAACCCTGTCGGCTACTTAGGTAGGGGCACTACATGAAGAGGCACTACTTCATGCCCATCCTACAGAAAACACCAACACAGCATTCTTTAAGAATCAGCAGAAGCACCACTGCTGTTCATCTCAATGGTAGAGGACCACAAACAACATCAATAGCTTATTTAAGGTATGTGGGATGTTCTAAAGCCACTCAAGGCTTAAATGTTTCAATCTGTGTAAGTGCTAAAGTGCAAGAGCAACTGACAAATGGCCTTAAACAGCCAGCCTAACTTGCACAGTGTTTGGAGCTAAGTCTTTTGGATTATGTCATGTAGACCGAAGCCTTGACTTGCATGAACTAATGCAGGAAGTGCAGCAGACAATGTAGACAGTGTTTCACTGAGATACTGGGGAGAATGTTGGGCACCACATTGCCAAGATTCTATCCAAATCCTTATTAGCTGGCCACAAGGGAACTGGCAAAGTGGAAAAACATGGATTTCTACCCATCTCTCATCTCTTCTGATTGCAAGGACTGTATCTCAGAAGTACAGAGCTCAGTTTTACACCCATTCTTTGTCCTTCTGTTTTAGCCTTGTGAAGCAGCTGACAGCTGTGTAAAGTTACAGTTGTGTACAGTCAGCTTCCAAGATAAAAAGAAACCATTAGTCATCTATGTGACACAATAATACAGAATTTGCACTGAATTCATGGCATTCACTTAAGCTGGATTTTCACTTCTTGGAAGTCCAAATGATCTATGTTCTGGTTTTGGCTGGGATAGTTAATTTTCTTTCTAGTAAATAGTATAGTGCTGTGTTTTGAATTTAGTATGAGAAGGTTGGAAACGAACTGATGTTTTTGTTGCTAGAGTAGTGCCTATTCGAAGACAAGGACTTTTCAGTTTCTTCATGCTCTGCCATGAAGAGCGCTGAGGAGCACAAGAAATGGAGAGGGCACATATAAACCAGCTAATGGGATATGACCTTTTGGCATCATGATGAGAATACTACTGTAGAGAAAGCTAACCGGAGGCTCCTGCTCTGGGATTGCCTAGGAATCAGACAGCAAGTGGTAAGGAAACTGTACTGTGCATCACTTGCTCTACATATTCTCAGTGGTTTGATCATGATCATGATCATAATTTTCTTCCTTTTCTGTTTATGCAACTGTCTCTATCTGAATTTATGAGTTCTCTCACTTTCACTCTTCTGATTGTCTCCCCCATCCCACTGAAGGGGAGTGAGTGAGTGGCTGGGTAGTGCTTGGTTGCCAACTGTGGTGAAACAATGAGACTTAAAACACTTAAAAGTGTCAAATAATCCGTCATGGTTGTTCAGCTGCTCAGTGTAGTAAGAAAAAAAGGATGCCAATTCATTTTCATCACACACTGGAATAATAATAAAGAAAACTTCTACAAAAAGTGATAGAAATTGGGACTTCCCATAACTTATATTATGGCTTAATTTTTACATCTGTTTTTCTGTTCTTCCACAGTTACTTCCAGTGTGAATGTGTGCCATCACAGCACTTAGCAACAGTCAGGTGAGATGCACAAACCTTTCCCTGCTAATAATGTGCTTTTTGTACAGAGCATTGTTAGGAAAAAAGGGCAGAATTAGGCTTAGCCTACCTTCCTTTGTATTTAATATAATCATCACTCAAAATCTTGTTTCCCTACTGACTTTAAATTGTAGGTGATAGTTATAATGCTATTTTAAATTATTATTCTTAATAAAACATTTAAATTTATAGCAAGGCAATTTCTGTTTCTGCACATAAACCAAGACTCAAGTGCATTTTTTTTCTAGAACAACTTCAAATTAAAAAACCAGCTAATCAGTCCTCAAATTAGAACTCAATATGAAAGAGGGATACAACTATTAGAAAACAAGGGATCTTAATAATCAGCAACAGTGCCCTTTTTTGGTTTAAATGCATTTGACAAAATCTAAAGTGAATACAGGAGTGTAAAATATGTATGTAAATGTAAATGTAAATACAAATAAAATAGAAATATAATATAAATATAAATATAAATATAAATATAAATATAAATATAAATATGCATGTGTGTTGGGAATTAATCCCTTAATAGTCTTATCAGGGTATAAAGAAGTCATTCATTATGGGAAAGACTTTGTAATATAGTCTCTGCTGTGCTTTTGAAATAAACCTTCTTGTGAAACTTTTGTAAGTAACAGAGAGATTATGGAATTACATTGTGTCAGAACTAGATTTTGTCTTGAGCTGTTCCTTCGAAGGTGAAACACGGAAGAGAACAGAGAGCTCTCCTGGTGAACCAGGTCTTCAAGCTTCTTTTTTCCACTTACTTATCTGAAATGTGATTATCACTAAAATGAAAATGCACAAGATTTTTAGAACACTTGTTCTGATATACTGTATAATTGAACTGTCTTAACAACAAATGCCTTTTAAATGAAATCGTATTTCCAATTCCATGAAGAGACACCTAACTTTCGGAAGTAACCAAGAAAAGAATTCCACTCTGACAAGGTGCAATCAGGAGGAAATTTTATATAACACTGCAAGTAATAAATAAATTATGCATAGCAAGACTAAATTCAGAATAAGTATACTGTGAAACAAAATACATTAGAATAATTGAAGAAAGAATTAATTACAGAGTTAGGATATAAACAGTAATGCATCTCAGGCAGAAGCAAACAACAAAACTGAAGGAAAGATAATTGTGGGCTGAGTTTGTTCAAGAGAAACAACATTTACAGGTGGGAGAATTCATCTGATCTCACAGGATGACAATTTACTTGCAGAGAACCAGCAAAAGCTTTATTCATGTTAGATCCCACCAAAAAGTATGGCATTAGATATACTGTTTGCATGTATGGCTTGAGCTCTGGACAGAAGTGCATTTTACTGAGTGAACCAGCTCCCTCTACGTCTTCCTGATATCCTAATTGCAATTCTACAGCCACTCAAGCAAAGGATGTTTTCACAAACAGCAGAATTGGAATAATTTCTTTAAATCTTGAAGTGGCAGAAATTCACAAATGCTTAAGTGTGTAACTATGTGAAATTTCCTAAGAAAGGTAGTTTGCAAAACTGTTTTAGGGAGGCAATACTCAGAGTAAGTAAACAGCACATCTGGTAAACTGAAACTTGACAGCAGAAAATTCATCTTGGCACCACAAGACACCTGCATTAATTATGTTGTGAACTCTTAAAGCTCTTCTGCACCACACCTAATTCCCTTGCACTTCCAATATGTAACCAAACACAGCACGTAAGCAGTTAACTTACCATTCTGACTAAAAACTCAACCTTAGCTACGTAACATTCTCTATAAACACATTTACAGATACAAACTGTTATTCTGCACATAGGAAGCATGATGCAGGAATCTTATTTCTACATGTGATCTGAAATGAAATTAAAAGTGGGCATCTCTTCTGGTTAAATGTAAAAGTGCAAAGGAGATGGCTGTGGAACCAGAGAGTGAATACACTTGGGTAAATTTGGTATCAAAAAGGTCCTCAGAGTTTTAAACGTGGAGAAAGTCATGCTTTACATTAACTGACACTTCACTTCTGATTCACAGCTTCATCCAAATCACACATCTCATCAAGAACAAAGCTGTCACACAGGTGGATCCAACTTTGCAAGGCATTACAGTAGATGTATGAAGTTATGTTTAGGTGGAAGTCTACACAGGATTATTAGTGATGCTCTTATGGCTGCTCATACTATTCCATGAAAGCTAGATGAGAAACGACAGTTTGGGAGGCATCTAGTAACAGCAGAAGAGCTTGTCAGAAGAGTCCACCTAAACATGTTCCAGATCATCCCTACAATACTGACCTCATTAAGAAAGGGAGATGTTATCTCCTTCTTCATACAAAAAAAAGCCTCTTCTAGAAAACAAGTAATTGCAATAAATATTTTTACTGGAAGGATTTGCTGCATTGAATATTGCAAATCTAAAAACTGTCTCCCAGAAGTTTACATGTGTAACTTTTCTTTTGAGGGAGTATTTTTGATGAAATATACCTTTTCCACATCTATACACTGATGTAATACTTCTGAAGTTAGTTGTCAGGATTTCCAGGAAAAAGGACCTACCTGAACATAAGGTATTTAAATGCAAAGCACTAGAGGCCATTAGGCAAAAATTCATAGTTTAAAAAACAAAAAAAATTCCAACTTTAATTTACTTTGCTGTGTCAAAAAGGGTGAAGGTCTGAAACTTGGCATATTGGCTTAAAATTGCCTGTAATGGCTCGATCCAATGACAACCCTTAAAGGAAACTATCCCAACCTCTTTCAACCAGCCCTAGCTGTTTTATTTTCCTTTTTGCTGGTTCAGGTGGCGCTTATCCAACCATACACTGAGCAAATCCAGCACAGTAATGCAGCACTAATCCTACTACCCCCATCAGGGGAGTAGTAAGAGGTGAGGAAGCCCACTGAAAGGTCACACAAGAGCCAGGATTCACAGCCAGGAGCATGGAATGGAGAAGAAAACTTCTTTCAACAGCACATGCCATTTTTTCAGTTCTAGAAATAGTATGGATCTTTATCCTTTAGAAGAAAGGAGAAGCTAATACAGCTTTTTTTCTTATTGGTAATGTCAACTTTGCTAAGGGGAGCAAGGGGATGGACAGCTATGAAGTACTGCAAAGTAGACGTGACATAATTCAGTTTTCAAATTATCAAACAAAGGTTCTGCAGTTTTGTGGTCTACTGGTATACTTCAAAATAAAACCTCATTTGTGCACAAGCTGTTCTCTCTCTGGTGCAGCTTATGTAATTTACCAAGGAAGAAAGGAAAGTGCATCCCTAGGATATGACTCTCTCTGAAATTGTCCCTTTTCTCTCCCTCCTCCTTTACCAAAAAAGATACAGCAGCTAACTTCCAAAAGCCATCAAAGGTATTAGTCAATGTATGAAGAATACTGCAGCTTACTGACATTTATAGCAAAAACTATACTTGTATTCTGCAGCAAAATCCTGCTTGAAACAATATTCTAATCTCATCAGGAAACTGCGGCAAGGCTTTTTAATTTTTAAGCTGTCACATCTGACAGAGTTGTGAGCATTATCTTTCATCTTTCAGGGGAAAATATGCTCCATAGAGAACAGCACATGAAAAATAGAAATAGATTAGTTCCCCTTTAAAGATTGCAGTATTTAGTCAGAAGAGCTTTCAGAGAAATTGAGCAGTAACCTGTGGCACACTGCAAGGAACTAAAATGGGAGTACATTTAAAAAAGTGAACTAATTACAAATTGTGGGGAGGTCAGATCTCTGCTTTTCACATCAAGAGGACAAAGCTATAAGACAGTCTGAAATGAGCTTTATGAGTTATTTTTTCAGTATAAACTGATTTTTAAGTACAAGTGTTTGGTATGCACTAGATATGATAAGCTAATTCAAGGACAAATAAAGGTCTGAGCACATGTCACAAAAAGTTCTACCAAAATCGGTAGTAAGAAAGGCAGTGCATCCCAGAAGAACAGTAAATTGAGACTTGGTTTCCTTAGCGCCTTGCTATTCTTTGTTTTGCCTTGACATAAATAATGTCCTCTTACCTGCTGTGGCAACTTCATACAAATGAAACCAAGGAACGAGAGGTTATCTTTAGCAGCATAAATCAAATCTGACTATCATGAATCTAGACTTTGTTAACAAAATCCAAGACCAAATATACTTATTGCAACCATTTTTCATGTTTTTGATTTTGTATTTCTGGGATCTATTTTTAGTTAAGCTTATAGAATATAACTTTATATCCCCATCATAAATCAAACATCATGGATGTCTTTAAATATTCTGAAAGGCTCTTAGTGGATACTAAGTATTTTAGATAAAGAATCAGAGAAATGTAGATCTGGAAGAGATTTCAAAAGATCACCCATCTCTGCACACAGGCAATATGAAATATACTACAGTCCATCCCTTTGAGATGTTTCATAAACCTCTTCTTAAAACTTCTATAATGGAAATTTAAAACTCCCATGGGAAGCATATTTTAGTGCATCACTACCCTTATAGTTGGAAAGTTTCTCTAGCCTGTCTTTGCTACAAATATAGGTTCACTTAAGAGGATACTAAGAGAAACTTTCCAATTATAATGATCATGAAGTATCCCCAAGTTTATATCGAGAAGCCACTACAATTTTCAAAGACATTCTGGTGTTTGATACGCAATACGCAATTATTTATAGTTTCGCCTTATCTTCTGATTAAAAAACTGATTTCAGTCATTTTTCAGTTACAGAACTGAAACCAGAATTTCTTTTCTGAAACTAAGTTTTACCTTTAATTCTTAAATTGACAGGACAAATATGTAATGCCGGTGTTAAACAACTATTCTGGATTATGTGGTATATTTTTGTATTAGTTGTTAAAAGCCCAGCACAAAATAATAAAAAAAAAAAATTCACATTTACAAAAAAAGTGGTCTTTCATTCATAACTCAAGAATGGAGTTCCATATTTTACTCCAGTAGGAAGTCCTGACTTTGAACACATGACATAATCTGTTTCTATTTAATCTTTGAAAGGACACTAATATTCATTCATATTAGAAGTTTAATGAAGATATCATATGCAAAATATTTCAAATGCTAACATGAGGAGTGCTGCTTCTTAACAGGTTCACCAGGTGATACAGGAACATGGCATGTCTCTAAGTAAATCTGACAGGAAGCAAACAACAAAAGAGCAAATAAGATACCACTTCTGCCAAACAGGTATTTTTGGTATTGGCTTTTATATAAATTGACTTTTGTCTGCTGATAGTGTCTTGATTGTGTTCTGAAATCAGCACATGATTTATAATGAATTCAATTGATTCATTTCAGTATTAGAAGTACAAAAGCCACAGAAGTGATACACTCTGCAACTGTGTTAAAGCTAACATAAAAACAAATCGCTCTATTTCAGGGCTTTCTGAAATCAGTGCATTCTGACACATCAGTTATTTAGAATGGTAACTTTAGAACAGTCCAGTCGAGATACAACAAAAACTGATAGACCATTTCATGGTTTGTTCAAACATGCACAGAATGGTTAATGTTCTGTTCTCTCATGGTTCTACTTTGAAGTAATTCTCATCTAAATTCAGACTATATTTATATTTTTAAAGCACAAATCTGTTTTTTTCAGCATTGTTCTAGCATAATCTATATTTGCATCAAAAAGGCTCGAGGCAGCAAATGCCATGTTTTGCATAAAATTATTTTTCTACTGCGGTAACAAATTTCTTGCTGCCATGGGATTCTTGCAATATTTTTCCCTTCATAATTTTAAAAAATAAATTAAAAAAAAAAAAAAAAGCACACAGAGCGCAAATAGAAGCAAAATTTCATCTTATAGTCACTATTTCACATTCTACATTATATCCCCAATCAAAAAATGTTTTGTTTTACAAATATTATTTGTATAGATACAATATTGTTTCAGGCTTGCAGTCATGAGAACAATTATACTGCGTGGCTACTGGAAATACCCTGCCTTTAGCCTTGTTATGCACCTGAGATGTGTGAAACTGTCTCAATTACAAATATATTACAGAAGACCTAGGGCCTGATCCTGCAAATGTTAAAAGCATCCTACAGCCATTTGCCAGTGATAAGGAAGAACAGATATTGGAGGTGCAGGATTATCCCAGATCAGGCCTTAAGTGTTAAGTGCATACAACCACATTATATGGTGACGTCTCAAAGTAAAATCCTGTATTTTTATGTAATGCAGAAGTAACACACACAACTTACATATAGTAATAATTTATTCTGAAATGTTCATAGTCTCTGTTGAGACATCACCCACGTCTCATTAATAAAAGAGCAGCCATCTCACCTCAAATACCAGAATATACAACAACTTACAGCATAGCAAAAAAATTCTACCTACTTTGAGATAAAATCTAATTCAGGTAAAATAATTTTGTTCAAGGTTTTACAGTTACACAGTTGTTTTTTTGTTGTTTTTTTCTTTTTCAGAGCACAAAGAAAGTGTAAATTGTTACACCATAACTATCTATGCACATTATGTGACCACAGAAATGTTAATCATTACTTCATAAAATGAACCATCAGTTCCATTCATGCAGAAAAGCAGGCTAGGAAAGCTTGTTCAGCGGAAACCATATTACTGTGAATTTCACAGCCACATGATTAATTATTGGGTTAGATGAACTCACAAATACTAAACATGAGTATATTTTTTTGCATAAATAATACCAATTCTTCCCTGATGTAGTTTAGTTGGTCTATAATCTAGAAACTATTGATAAAGAAATGTGACTGCATCATCTCTATCTGCGCTATTCCATGATTTCAATGACAAGCAATGTTCAAAGGATTACGGGATGGGATGCATGTTAAACATGGGAATACATGTTAAACATACTGTACAAATACACTTGCATTAGCAATTTTATTCCAAACCGTCAATCAGGTATTCCTGCAAAATATCACCAGTGGAGACAAAGTATACTATCAAATATGGCTTCCAGAACAAGGACCATCTAACAAGAATCAAAGCTATTTACAACAAATAAAAACAACAAAAAAAAGAAAAAAAAGAAAAAAAAAATCAATCCCCATTTTTTTTTGTTTCATTTGAAACAAAGTTTCTAAATAGCTGCTGTATATAATACATCAGTTTTAGTTACTTTTTTTGTTGCACTTAAACAGAAGTTACCAGGTAAGAGCCAGAGTGACGTTTAGGGCTTTGTGTTCCACTGGAGTCAGTGTTTTCAGACTTGGTGTCACGTTTCTTGGTGCTGTTATTGACCGGTGTGGGTATCTGTGATGGCCGAGCAGAGCTATTGTCCACGCTGCTCTTCCTGCGGCTCGGGTTGTAGTTGAAAGGAGTCACCCTTGCTGCCACAGCACCAATGGGGGAGCTGTGCTTGCTTGAGCTACTGGAACTGAACGGAGTACGCTCACTTACAGTGCTTTCATTAATTTCTGGTGCAGGAACGGGATTATTCTGCAGAGGCTTTGTTTCAGTGCCTTTCTTGTCTGGACTGTCTATCTGAAAGAAAGAGTTCAGACGGTTTTCTAAGCCAACGGTACGAACAGGAACACCTCCATTCCCTGGGGTTTGCTTTTCTTGAATCTCTTTAGGATCTTTACCATTCACACCCCCTTTCTCTGAAACACTGTCAATAACAGGGGGAGTATTTCCAGTTGGGGACCTTCCAGATCGAGGGTTGTTAATTGGGCAGTCCTCTATCCTCACCCACACATCCTCTGTCTTAGAGACAGCTGGAGCCATCTGATAGATGAGGCTTTTGGAATCAGAGCCATTTGTGGCACCCGAAGAAGAATGCTGAGGATCATTCATTATCTGAGGAATTTCATTTTCTTTTATTTTTCTCCAAGTACCTTTTGCCGGTGGTTGGCTTTCTTTACTTTGCTTGTGTCCAGGAAGAGAACCTCCATGTTGCTTTTCATCTTCACTTTTTGCCTTTTCACTGGATTCTGAAGAAGCTGACAGGATTGAGGAGGAACTTCCAGTTCTTCGCCAAGTGCTTACACGAGGAAGTGATGAGGAATGCTTACTGTGCTCACGCTTCCACGTTCCTGATCTATTGATCAGCAACCTAGAGGGACTCTCAGAATGGGAACGAGCTATGTCATGACGTTTTGTTGGTCTCCCATCATATTCTATAGTAGGGCTCTGATTGGGGGCTAATTTGCGCCACCCACTACTCTGGGCAGGTGAATGAGTGGTTAAAGACATATCAGGAAGAGATGGACTTAAAACTGGGGTCTGTAATTGTGATCTTGTGGGAGAATCTGGCCTGGAAGGTGACAGAGATTCAAATGAAGCTGATTCTTCTAATTTCCGTCTCAGAGTTGGGCTTGGAGCTTCTTTGATAAAGGTTGACTGACGAACGAGAACGGGTCTCTCAGATCTGTCAGATTCACTTCCACTAGACTTTGTGGATGACATTCTGGATAGGTCAGTCTTTTTGTTTGATCCACCAGTGCTGAGAGCTTGGTTTAACCCCTTTGAAGCAGACTCACTTCGTGGAATGCTACTGGTACTCTTAGGTAAGGCAGTTTGCTTTGTAAGGTTTTGCTGGCTCATCTGCCTGCCTGGTGGTGTGTATGACATTCTACCTGAACTGGAGGATTTAGTTGAAGCTGTGCTAGGAGATGATGTTCTTGGCAACTGTGACAGTTTGTTGGGAGGACTGATACCATTTCTTCCTGGGGAAATTGAATTTCGTCCAGGAGACTGCAGAGGCCTACTTAATGGCTGCTGTTGAGGTCTAGAAGGAGTGGAGTCTCTAGATCCTGACCTAGAAGGTCCTTTACTTGATCCACTCTGGTTCAACCCTGATGGCTGTCTAGTCACAGGAGCTGGCTCAGGTTTCACTGATGATTTGGCTCCTCTTGGAGAACTAGTCAAACTTTGGCCTTCACTGGGACTCTTGGAGTTCATGTTTTTGAGTGGGGGTCCTTTTTTGGAAACAGGACTAGTACTTGAAGAACTATTTCGAACTCCTGGAATATGGATCATTGTTCTACCACGTGAAATTGAAGGCACACTTGTCTGTTGTGGTTGCTTCAAACTTGAAATTTCTGAGTTGGAGCGAGCTTTTCCTGTGATCATACTTTTGTACACTTTCTTCCCTCCTTTGATTCCCCTACTTTCTGATTCTACTTTTTTCGACTCCAGTGTACTCTTCTCTCCTGGTTTAATAATTCTTGGACCCTTATTACTGGTGAAAGGTTTTTCTTCTTGGTCTGGGGTAAGATGAAATGGTGACCCTAGAGAAATACCAGATTTTAATGAAAGGATAGAGTCAGAGTCTGATGAAGCTTGTCTAGACAGTGATGCAGCAGCCGCAGCTTGATGCAAGCTACTAACTATAGAATTTGCACCTTCTTGTATAGCTTTCCAGTCAAAGTTCTCTGAATCAGGTGAAAAACCATGTTCTGAATCCGGCCTCTGTATCTCTCTCAAATCCAGTGTTAAATCTTCTGCTAGTATACCACCCGTGTTTCTGGAATTATTTTTTTCTCCATCACACTTCATTCTTGAGGGCTTTTTCTTTTTAGGCATAGCGGAACTAATGCATTCCTGCAGAAGATCATCTTCTGAGTCAATGCTAAGAGAACTCAGAGAGCTGTTTCTAGAGAAGCATACAGGAGTATCTTCAACATGAAATGATTTAGGCGCATAACCAGAAGTCTGTGGTCTGTTGGATTCCACCTGTGGCTCGGGAGCCTCAGGATGTTTTGCAGGTTCCTCTTCTTTGTTGTTATTGTTTTCTTGATCAATATCGCTGAGGGAGCTAAGAGACGAATTGCGAGAAAAACAGACAGGTGTGTTTTCAATAGCAAAATTCTGCATTTTCTCATCTGTAGCTGCTCCTCTGTCTGGAATATCTTTAGTTGACTGAGAGAAAGTTTTTGTCTGGCTTCTCCCTGCTTGGTGTTTTTGACAAACTTGTGACCTGTTACTTGGTTGCTGATTTGAAGACTGTTCGGCATTAGAGCAGTCTTTACTTTCTGTTTCCTTTCCTTCTTTTCCTTTTCTTAATTCTGCCTTCTCCCTTGAAAGGTCAACATCATCATCATCAAAATCTAAAGAACTCAGGGAATCATTCCGTGAAAAACAATATGGAGTTCCCTCTATTGGTGTGTAATGATGAGGGGAATCAAATGCAAAGCTTCCTCTTACACGCTCTTCGTTATTTGGCAATTTGTCATGAAAATCTCTTGAACTATTTTTAAGGTTCTGTTTCTTTGCATCTCTGTTCTCTGGATAGGCTCTTTCATTACTAGCATTGCTTTTAGGCTCTGTGCTTTTTCGCACGCGTGCTCTGTATTCATTGTTTTGGGAAACAGGCTTTACTGGTGATGTTGGTTTCTTTTTCTCACCTTCTGGTTGGTTTTTATTACTTAGAGATGAAGATGCTTGTTGAATTTGGTCCATTATCTTCTTTACTCTGAAAGGTTTGTGACTTTTTCCTTTTGGCATAGCTGAATTAATGCACTCAGCCAGAATATCACCCTCTTCTGTTTTGTCATCATCCAGGCCTGTGGGAGTCACAGCTGAGCTTTTTGCTCTCTGAGAATCATCAGTACTTCTGCCTTCTGTAGGAATGGTGTCCCGCTTTTCAAACGGCCCTGACTCTGCTCCCACACCCACATTGTCTGCATTGGCCAACTCACTTGGGGGGGATTCTATTGTCAGGTCACTCAGAGATGTAGCTGTTGAAAAATTTATTGGTGTACCCTCAACACAATATACCCGTGGCATATCATCTCCTGGTGTAAAAGTCACATGCTTTTGTGATTGCAATCTGCTTTGTGAAGGCAAAAGTTTGTAAACTGGCAACTGGCTGGGCTTTCTGGCTACAGGAGGAGGTATTTTTGGAGCAGATGCTTGAGAAGGCTTTTTGGCTTTACGTGAAGACTTTGTTGGCATTGCAGAAATAATACATGCTTCCAGTATTTCAATATCATCATCAGAATCATCCAGAATGTCCTTTTCTGCTTCAGCTGGCTTCTCTGCTTTCTTCTCCTGGTTATCCTTTGTATCATCGGACTGTTCAGGTTCTGTTTCGTTTCCATGCTCATTTTCATGAACCGGAGGCATAATTCTTAATTCTGCATCTTTCTGTATAAATGGCTCATCAAGGCTCAGAGCGCTCAGGCTAGAAGAGCAAGAAAACCCATCTGGTGTGCTTTCTGTGGCAAAATGTAAAAGTGTATCAGCATCTGGCAGTACCTGAACCCTTTGAACAGCTGCATTTACAGCTGCCTGTCTAGGACCAGGATCTCTCTTTTCTGTAGTAGGTGCTTTTCCTTTAGGTACCTCTCTTTTTACTTGAACTCCTTGAGCAGGCGGTGGTGTTTTACTTCTGCTTGGAGGCATTGTTTGTCCAGGGCTGTCTGGAAGGTCACTGGGACTTATAATACCACTTACTATTCCACTGCAAGGCTCACTTTGAACTGAACTAGCAATTGAACGGCTTTCAAAACTATCCAGGGAACTTACGGAAGTACATCTGCTGAACATGAGTGGTGTTTCCTGCACATAGTGTTCTGGTGGGCTTTTAGGAGTTTGGGCACCACTCTTTGAGGGAGATTTGGCACCTGAAGAAAATTCAACAGCTTTATGTCTAGAGGAATCAGAAGGAGACAAGCTAGAAGTCTGAAGTCTAGTGGATTTTGTTCTGATGTGTTGTGCTGTTGATGCGATTTCAGTTGCGGCACTTTCTGTAGGTAAAGCCCCACTGTTTTCCTTCAGTTCTGCAATCTGTAGTGTGTTATTGGCATCTGTGCCACGTGTGGATTGTTCACGTCCTATCTCATCTTCAGCTGATGACAAGGATGACAAAGAGCTACACCTTGAAAAACATATTGGGGTATCTTCCACGCAGTAAGTTTGTATAGTTTCCTGATTAATAGAGGGAGTCTTACAGGAGGCATTCTTTTGTGCATGGCCACTTCTGCTCTGTGCAGAGCTTGGGTGAAGCTGGTTCTGCCTCTTTGAACCAGCTGGTGGGGCTGACGTGCTCCCACTGCTTGGGGGAATATGGTCAGTTTTATTGAGTTGCACTGAAGAAGTCTTTGGAAAAGTAAAAGATGGCTTCTGAGAAGGTGCTGGAACTTCTGTTGAATATTTTAAGCTATAATCAATAGGCTGATCAACATGATGTTCCTCTTCATTGTACTTTATGCTGTAATTAGTTGGTCTATCTTCCTCTTCATTTTGTTCCTCCTCAGAATAACGTTCACTGTAGTTGGTTGGCTTATCATCATCATAATCATCAACCTGGCACAAGGACTGGTTTACTTTCTGATTCATTCCGAGAGTTGGGCCTACTCTGTTCTGCTCTGAGCCACTGGATCCTCTTGATCTAAATGAAGAAACACACTCCTGCTGTCCAAAAGGTGTCTGATATTTCATGTGTTTATCATCTCCACTTTCAGTGTACACAGGGTAGGCTGCATTTTGGTTCCTTGACTGTCTTTGCTCATTTTGTTTCATTTCACCATCTATTATATGCTTAGGCCTTGCCCATCTTTCATTCTGGGAGGGACTTTGCCTTCCGGAATTTAACTGCTCATCTGAGTATTTAAGACTATAATTAATAGGAGTGTCTAGTTCTCCATCATTGTCATCCATGTGATTTGCACTATGAATCTTGTGTGCCAAGTCAGCTGGGTATTGGCCGTAACTACAGAATTTACTTTCATCATCTTCGGAGTAAGACTCAATGGAAGGTTTCATTTGGCCTCTTTTACCATAGCCATCACTGCTGCTGACACTATTTAAACTATCATTTGAAGCTCTTTTGTATTCCATTTTTGTATAAGGCACAGGACATGCCCTGTTTGAGTTCTCAGATTTAGGAAAGTATGTATTTGAGTGAGTATGGGCAGAGGCTGATCTCCTCTGGGCATTTCTGTCTTCTGTCAAACAGTGTATTTCAGAAGTAGAACCAGAACTTCTCTCTTCTTGTGGAATGTGCATGCTTGTTACTTCTTCCATAACTTTGGCAATCTGAGCTGCAGCAGTAGAAATCTGCATTCCTATTCTCTTAGAGGAATTCCCAGTATTCTCTGCAGCTTGATGATAGGTATTTAAACCTACTGGTCGATCTCTTTCAACACTCCTGTCTTTCTCAGATCGAGAATTTTCTGTGCTTCCTCTACTGGAAGAGGAGGAGCCAGGCAATACCGTGGTATTTACATATGGTGAGAGCACAGTCATATTGCCAGCATTAAAGCTCTCTGACCTGCACACCCCATCGTCGTGGCGGTTGGCGTCCAGGACATACTCACTGTATATATTTTGCTTATGTCTCTGCTTATTGCGGTGAGATGCCTTCGGGCTTAAATTATCAATATTGTCAAAAGTCTCTGATAAATGCTGTGCATCTAATTCTGCTTCCAATGCCTTCTGTTTTCTGACATGGAGAGATGGGAGGCTTGATCCTGGAGACATGATGTTGGCATCCTTGTACTTTGCTGGCCTGTTTGCCATGAGGTTCCGTAAAGCTGCGGCACTACCCATGGCTATCATTTTGTGTTTGGAGTGAATCAGGTTTTTCAGCATGCTCACAGCTCCCATGTCCCACAGTGCCTCCTGATCCTTCGCATTTCGAGCGGAGAGATTCCACAGGGTCCCACATGCATTACTAACTATTGTCAAACTGTGTGACTTCAAGTGTTGTAACAAGGTTTGTAAGCAGCTGTTCTCTCGCAAGATTTGCCTGGTGTTGAGTAATTGAAAACAAACATCCGTAAGTGGCATTTCAAAAGGGTAAGAGACAAAGCAAAACAGAAACCTATTATTCTAGAAATGAGTTTTGCCCTTACAAAGGATAATCAAGGATTCTCCAGTGCAAATATCTCATATTTCCACTAACTTTCATCTGAATGCTAACCAATCCTATTACAAATATGAATAGTAGCTTTTTAACAAGAAGCAGCTATTAATCTGTTGGCATATTCCTGTTATGTAAGTGAAATGCCTGCCTTATGAAATGTACTACAAATTAACTGTTTTTAATTACTATGCTTAATACAAGCATTCATATTAAGACTAGCTCATAGAAACTGTCTACTAAATATACACGTGGAACCATTGAGATCATCATAAGTATACCTACCTATGGTCCTCATTAGTAGCAATTAGGCTAGAAACATTCCTTAGTATTCCTCCTCCACTTTCTATGATGGCTAAAGTGTTAGTTTGGCTCCGGTACGTCAGCGTGCTGACCAGAAACGCAAGAGCACCATCAACAGCACATATGTCAGCTTTGTTCCCAGTGCAGTGTGCTGACAAATTCCATAAGGCACTCAGAACGCTTTTCAGGGTGGATTCCTAGGAAAACAGCAACATGACAGAGAATTTGTCAGTGATAGACCAGAAGCTCTCAGAAACACATTAAGTTAGCTTCCAGGAGCTGTATGCATTCCAGTTTCTGCTCTCTGGGGTGGTAAGCTGGGTGCAGGCAGCAGTGCATGTGTATTTTGTTCACTTTGCTCCTTCCTTCAGCTATGGATTTGGTACTGTCTGCCCCAGAAGTTTCAGAAATACGTGCCACAATACTTCTTTGCTGCCACAAAGATAGAAATGGCTTGAAGACCTGTTGGCAGGAGACTCTGGGATGGAATATACTCCCACCTACACACCAAAGAAGTGGTAAATATCTACTAATAAACTGAGAAGAGCTTTTATTAAATACTAAAATTATAAAAAAGACTATTTCAACAGCACAGCTCATGAAACTCAAAAGCAAAAGCTGCCAACCCTCATAAATAAAATCAGATCAATACTAGGTTTGAGGTGCCACTGCCCCACTGTGATCTGCTGTTATGTTAAATCAAACTCTCCTTCAAAGCAAATTACCTGAACCACATCAACTGTTTGACCAGCTGCTGTTATTAAAAATTGTCAAACAATACTAGTGTTTTGTGTAAAATAAATGCAATCTCTCAAAAATTCATTTCAATCACTTATAGAAGATACCTTCTTAACTTCTAAAGCACATTCCATCAATGCTTTCACACTTCCAACTTCTCTTAGAGTCTTTTTACTGTTTACATCTGCTCGCCAGGACAAGTTCCTCAACACACTTGCAATGACCTGTAAAATGTGAGAGAAGAATAACACATTTCAAAATAGGTATTTCTTTAGCAGGTTATCAGACTTTTCTCCTGGACTTATCAAATGCTATGAATAATTAACAGTGGTCATGTTCAGTTACTGAACTAAAATTTGCTAACATTGTTGAGTTGTGCTGTCTGCTAGACTGCTCTAACGTTTCAGTATCAAGCTTGATCAAAGGTACTGGCTTTTGTGTGTTGGTACCTAAAACGGACATTTGAAATCAGGTTCTCTGCTTCCCACACCAGTAGAGAATATAGATTTTTTTCTCTAATCTTATGTCAGTTCTAGTGTTATGTCATCTCAGGGGAGAGATTTAAGTAATATTTTTCTTAGCTTTTCTGCTTGGAAAACAGAACAGTTAACATTTGCCTGTGCCTCAAATGGTATGATTATTTTGACTCATGTTTATAAAGCTCTTTAAAATATTTTGAAAATACACTGTGCCTTTTACAAGCAGATTAATTATCTCCAGAAGATGTCCTTGTCCTTGGCAGCAGTTCGACAGAGATAGGTTGTCACTATAGTGGGAAGTCATGACACATTAAACTCCATCCATTTACGCACTGCTGTAAACATGCATATCTCTCATGAAATGAATTTGATAGAAAACTTAGAGCTATGGATGTTCTCATTGTCACAGAAGTGCATGAACTTCTCAGGTTACTTGGTGATTGCTCCCTTGCTCACAGCCACAGTGGAGCACAGAAGTCCAGTGTCAGATGGAGGAGCCAGGGGACACCCTGGCCACTCAGGCCAACACAGGAGCCACCAGCCTGTTGGAGCCTTCCTCAACACAGCCAGAGGAGCACAGGGGTTCAAAGGCAGGTGGGAAATGTGCTCTGTCCAGGCTCTTCCCAGGACTCTCCCAGGAGACCCACAGCCCCATGGCCAGCTGTGACACCCGCTCGTGGGAGTCTAAGGGAGCAGCTCTCTGCCCCTTTTGGACTGAGGCAGCTCAGTCCACAAGTCCTGGCCTGGGGATGTGGGACACTGTGGGACCCAAGGGAGAGAATTCTGGAGTTGCAGAACGCTCACTGTGGGATGGGAGGACCCAAATGTTTCAAAGGCAGGAAAACAGATGGATTGAGGTGATGTGGAAGGGTACAAGCACAGGAAAACACAGGGGACAGAAAGGCAGAGTGACATCTGAACAGTTGTCTGATACAGTTGTGTGGATGACTGTACTTTTGAGAACAGTCAGTCCCATATTCTTACTAAATCCCATTTATAACTTGTCCTGAGTGAAAGATTTCCTGCTGTGTATGTGGTGTCTAGGTGCCAGTGGCTGGAGACACCCCAGGGGGCAGAGGGCCCATGGAGCTGTGACTCCCTTTTCAAGAATACTCAATACTTGTCCTAATACGACATCCCAGAGTTTATCCAATAATCTCTACTGTAATTCTTATACTTTCCTCAATTGTAACTAGTGAGCTCCTCCTGTAGTGAAGAGAATTTTTTGTTAATAGCGTTTTAAGAGATAAGGCCAATTTTACTTAAAATTGTTCTTTTATCTGGTGATTCACTCAGACTGCAAGGAAAACAGGGATTTCCTTATAAAGAGCTGTTCCACATTGTATATAATATGCATTAATAAAAACGTAATATAATGCATTAATTAAAATTGATTATAATTAAATATTTAATAATTTTACAGAAGTTCCAACAGTTATTCTCTCCAGCTCTGAGGATTATGCTCAGCACTTCCTAAAGACTTTATTTTCAAGCTGTTCTCCTTACACAGCAGAACCCATTAGAACACACACTAACAGATCAGGGTCATAAAAATAAGATTTACAGCCCATGCATTATAATTTAAAAAACCCCAAACCACAAAAAAACCCCAGAACATGACCCCACAGACAAGATTTTTTTGCAAGAAGAATCTACTTTGTATTTAATGAAATGAGTACAAGAAAAATTTTGCATCAAAGTTCAGGCAGACAAGACAACAAAAGAAATATTTAATCTCAAAAGAGCATTACCTGTTGTAAGTCTTCACTTTCAGATTTCAGCTGGGCTACAAGAGCTCTCATGCAGCCCTTCATGGAACATAATGTAGCCTGGTAGGAATCAGGAGAAAAAAGAAAGTGAATGGTGCTTGCTTTTGCACAATGTTTTGATATTTTAAGCTAATCATATCTGAAGTGCAATAAAAACTTAGTAAATACGTTGTCAACAACAAATACTTGGTTTACAACTACTCAAAAATTCAGTGTAGCTATCAGTTTCAATACATAAGTGGTAAAATTGTGCTACATTTTTGTATATTTTACAGCAGTTCTAGGCCATGATCTGGAACTTTACTACCTTAAAAGCCTTCTTTACTTTGCACCAGATAAAACCCCTGTGAGGTAGCAACGTGCTGTTACCTACTGCCTAGTGAGGAAACAAAACCCGAGTTCTCTGAAGCCTGTCATTTCCATTTACTCCTGAAATGTCTTCCCTCTAGAGCAGAAAGCTACATCTTTTCTGTATGGAGTTATTTTAAGATCCGCAGGTTGGCAAACTTTGGGGCAAAGATCTACTGAAACTTTCTAGCCTTTGAAAGAAACATCCTTGTCAGAAATTAGGGGAACCAGTTTTCTCTTCTAATGATTGAAGTAGTGCCCAGTTTGATCCAGATAATGCTTCAAAGACTTAAAAGCAAGCTCTAGTCTGAAGAGGTTTGAAAAATTTCAAAAGAGAGTAATAGTATTGTTAAATAACTGACAACTTCAGAAAATTTGACTCAATTATGAATTTTAGTTCAACATCCTCAGAAAGAACCAGGCACTATATAATCACTACGTGCCATATTAACCTTGTTCTCATTAAAAAATCAGGCCAATAGAAAAAATCCTTGCCTTTAGTGACAAAAGTGATTTGAGAGCCAATACCACACTTGCATGATGCAACATTCAGTCTGTGGTACTCTCTGTCAGCAACAGGATGGAATGAGAGAGGTATTTTGAACTCCTGAGCTTAAACTCAATATCCTGTCCTTCACCTGTGTTGAGAGCTGTAATTCAAATATAGCTATGAACTGAAATTACTGCAAATTTACAGTTCTGCTCTCACCTTGTTTGCCACATCTCCAAAAGTCAGGTTTGTCAGAGCCATGCCAGCATACCTCCTTAGGGTAACACTGTAGTGATCATTTGTGAGTCCATACATTTCACAATCCACTTGCAGCAGTTCAGCAATGGCCTGCAAACCTCCTTTAAAAAAATTCAAGTAAGAAAAAAATAGTATCCATACTCTAATACTGTATGTAGAGGACATATATACCAAGGAACAAATTGCATTTTTATGTACAGAACAAACCTCAAACATCTGGAAACCTCAATGCTCAGAAAGGTATACAAACAGTTAAAATTGCATGCAGGAATTTAACTGAGCATGCACTAAAAAATTCAGGCTGTCAAACACGAACCAATGCAGGATGAAAAAATCCCACTAAAACACCAACCAAAAAACCTCACATCTTGGGGAACAGTCTCCATTTTAAGTCCAATACTTGCAGAATTGCAAATATTTCCATAATAATACTACTACTCTTCCAACATTCACAATTCATGCCAGAAAAAACTGTAAAGCCATAATAATTTATCCGCTGGGAGATGGTGTGGTTAATTTCAACTGCTTTCATCACTTAGGGGCAACAACTGACACAAATGAACTGTTACTAATTGTTCAAACTATTAGTAAAAAAAAAGCCATATATGTAGTGACATGCACAAGGAGTGCCACAGTTTCTAGCAAGCTTTTCAAAGGAAGTCAGGGAAATATGTCTGATCTTACCAAGCTCATTCATTGCATGTCTGTGTTCTTCATCAAATGAAAGTTTCATCAAAACACATACTGCAGGACAAATCTGATGATCCACTGGAGCAGGCACTGATCCAGAAACAGGTAACAATTAGTATCTCCAAGGATTTTGTCTAGATCATGAGTTTTCCAGAACAAGTCTAATCTTAAATCAACTGTAGTTTTGGTCAGGTTTGTATCTTCCCGGTAATCCATGAACACACAATTAGTTAAGAATGTTACCAAAAATGTGTGTGCTATAAATACATTTGATGCTTAAAAACAAATCAGGGAGAATCCTGAATGTATGTGTTGAGTAAGAAACACAAGTTGCAGTATGAAAATATTGCCTTATTACTCTTAGAAATTAATAGCCTTTGTGAAACAAATCAATATGGTCAAATATTCTAGTGGCATTAAATAATATGCTGTTCCTTTGGGTGCTATATCCTTATGAATGGTTAACTAAACATTTTGTTTCATAACCTAGAAGTTTTTAAATTCGTATTTTTGTGAGCTAGTTCTGGATAAAGCATAAATGGTACTGATACAGCTCGTGCAGAGCCCTACAGCCCCTGATTTCAGTCACACACCTGGCCAGGGACACCTACAGGCTGCACTCATCGGATGCCCTCAATTCAGAGAAGCAGCTAAGCTAACTCTAAGGTTAAATCTATTTTTCTAAGTGTTGCCTGAGAAAAATCCTATTAATTTACATTTCTCACATACAACATTGTAAATGATGGCTCATTTTCTATTGATAAATTGAGATTATTTAATTTGTGCTCTCTGCCCTTCTCCCAAATGGAATGTGCTATCTTCTACACATCTACATGAAAAGCAATTTAGGATTGTTTGTCCATTAAAATGTAAAACAGAATGAGTATATATTCAGTGTTACTTTATAAATTACAAATATAAACCACTGCAATTACTATCTGGAGAGCACAAAAGTCTAAGATTTAAATAAAAAGTTTGTAAGTAGGGTATCATATCTGTGACACATACTATTTTCTAACACTGGCTGAACTTAAATAAAAGAGAAACCACGCACACATATATGTATATAAGAAGAGTTGCATACATTCAACAAGAAGTCAGATTAAAGTTGTACTTTCTGTAAATTCACTCTTTTCAATATACCCTCGAAACATTTTTATATGGCTTGCAGAACCTACTTGGGTTTTTGTCTTGGTCCATGCCTTGTTCATGTGCTTCCTGCCATTCCCAACACGTTTCACAGTAAGCACGGATCTGCTCCAAGAGATGGAGCACACGGATTTCCCGTCTGCCTCGCTTATCATCGGGCTGGGAGTGAATGATGTTGTGCAGTGCTGCGCTGGCTCTGGCTCGGGCCTCTTTACTACCACGGGAGTTTCCTAACAACACAGAGTCCTTATCGTTGCCATGTAAAAGCTGGATGAGGAGAGGAAGACATCCAGACTGACGCATGGCTATGCAGCTGTCCTGGGAGCTAGACATTGCTAGCAATGTTCTTGACATGTCATCTTTATCATGAGTACCAAGCATTGATAACAATGAATACACCATTTCCACCTGCAGGTCAAATGATTTTAAAAATACAGTTACGTTTTAAAAGCACACATCAAATTGAAATGAAATTTGAATGGTACATATGAGTGAAAAAAACCCCTTATTTCATGGCAAAAAATCGTGCTGTTTAAAAATAATTAAATACTATTACTACTTCAGCATTCATAATCTTAATAAATTTCACTTAGTGGTTAAATGGCTGGAAGTGGGTGGTAGCTGTGTGTAACTGTATTAATGTACAAGACCAATAGCAAAGACTTTCAGATTTCCATTGTACAGAAAGATTAAACAAACACATAATGAAAGTGTTTCATTTTGGGAAACCAAAGTAGCTTTAAAATTAAATCTGTCTTTAAAAAACTGTGTTCTGTATGATTTACACTTTATTTAAAGATGTTCTTCAGTGAAAAACTATGCTCTGTGGTAGCAAATACAATTATTCTAGATGAAGGATAAGAATTATTACACAAACCTTTAGTCTACATTGTGCTAAAAAACTGACATCCATGTATTTTAAAGTTTTCTTTTAAAACACTTCAAACTGACTGATTTTTGTTTTGTTATGATGATTGGCTTTTATATGGACCAGATTATTTATAGCAAATGCAAAACTGAAGAGTTAATACTTTTTCAAGTTTACAGGGATAAAACCAATAAAGCAAACAAATGCTTATTTAGTATATATACAATACTGAGTGTTTGTCAAATTAACTCAAGCCATGAAAACCCAGCATTACCCATTTAACTTGGAGTAACCAAATTTTTCATTAAAAAAGCAGTTTTTGAGTGATTTTGAGTGTAGTACTGTGGTCAATACAGTATTTGGTTTTTACTTCCACTCTTCAGTAACAGCTTTCATCAAGAAATACATTTGATTCTTCTAGTCAACTTTTAGTACAATAACAAGATGTAGAAGATGATCTTAGGTACTACCTAAAAGCTCCAAACTCCTAAAGCCAAGATAAACAGGAACATTCAAAGTCAAAGCACAATATAAAGGAACTATCAAAGGGAATTATAAAGTAGCAGCACGTGCGTTTCTTTAGAATATAGTAATTAAGGAAGAAATGAGACTTTGGACCATTAAACCAAGTTTCTTACTAATAATTAGATATTTGCACTGGTTACCCTATCAATGGATGATTTTGTTTGGTGTCTTCAGTGCCAGTTCCAATGTGCCTGAAGATTAATACGTGTACTGAGTTTTAAAATAAGTGAGCAGCAGCAGGCAGACTTATCAGCAAATCTGGTAACATGGACTTTTGCTGAAGTAATAGAAATCCTACAGTCTGTGAAACTGTAGGGTCACACGGCAAAACCCGTTGAAATAGGAGTCACTTCTATGACAATCTAGCACCCCAGTTTTGAGATCCTGTCTTTCTGGGCTGGGAACACCCAAATATAGCATCTAAACAAACCACTGTGATTCTTAAAGGAGAGTGAATTTAATCTGCTTTATGCATATCTCTTTGCAGATATTTCAACTGGCAGCTATAATCCAGTGTTACTTGGATTTGGAAGGTAAAGTTTTTGCCAGAGAATAAAGCTGAAGAAACCACCAAATGAGGCCTCCAAGTTGCAGCTCATGTATTGTAAGAAAAACAAACAAATCAATCAGTCTCTCTGTGTTTGCACACACTGCCCACAGACTCATCTCTTCCTGCACCTGTAAATGCATTCCTCCATTTAGAATCTCTGCCACTTTCCCTTCTCAGGCACTAATATGAATAATTTCCTACCCCACAGCACACTCAGTTCAACCTGTGTCTTTGTCTGTATCCTTCCGTACTCAGTGCTGTTCCCTGCCTTCAGGGCTTTCCCACTGTTTGGAACTTTGGGGAGTTCTACAGTTTGCAGTGAAAACTCACAGACAGAAAGACAGACAGCTGATGTCACCTCCATTTAGAATGTGCATACAGTGTGGGACTGAAATGACAACATAGTAATGCTGTTTTAAGGCCCAAAATCATTAATACTATGCAAAATTAATAGGTCCAGCTTCTCAGAGGACTGTGCTTGGCCCAGCACCCACAGCATCCATACTGCCACTGCTTCCAGAGGCAGCATGAGATCCAGTGGCTCATGAATTTACCCTTTTTTCCCCTCTCTTTCCATGCTGTGTGTATATTTTTGAGTGCAGTCTTCTGTCTGCAGATACTGTGAAGAGCTTACATAATTGTTTTTTGTCTGTTTAATTTCTTGGCAACTGCATCTGTTTTATGGATTTAGATTCTGCAACAGTATTCAAAGAAGTGCTCTTAAAAAAAATAATTTTCATCATTGATTATGAAGCAACATCACGAGGTTTTTGGATATTTCAGAAACTTCTTGGAATTGCTTATTCCTTAGTGTAACAACTCTTAACTGATCATCAAGTTAGGAAAAAAAAAAGGATTTCTGTGCATATATTTTAAAAGTTGAAAAAATATACTACAATTTTAACTTCATAAAATTACTATGTATGGACAAGACTGTTCAGATAAAATTAGTACTATTGGCAGAAACAATGAGGTTATTGTATTAGTAAAAATGTAGCATTAGCGACCTGTGGTTTGTAATCTTCGGTTACCTTGGTACCCAGATGACTTGTCAGTCTGCGAGGAACAGAATAGTTACTACTAGAGCTCATAACACTGGCTGTCTCGTGGTCCCCTCGAGCAGCAGAACCCTACAGAGATTTAAACAACAACTCGTATAAAACAAAGTCTGAGTGAAAGAACAACATTGGCTAATTCAGTTTCAGCACTGGATGATGCAGTTTTGCTGACAGCAATGAACTGTCAACCTATTTCTGTTGAGTTAGGTCCTCTCTGCCCTGACACAACTTAGATGTCACTGTCAAACCTGGTTTTATTAATCCCTTTTCCTGAGACTTAGTCTCAATAGAATTATATTTTCAACGGAATGAATTTATAATTACTATTTTCACCAAGAAGCGGACTTTGCAACAAACTGAATAATCATTTTGACAGAGCGAAATAAGCAGCCTCAACTTTTATGTCAGATTTTGTAGTGCACTGGAATAGGCCTGGACTTCTTCACAACACAACCAGGCATGCAAGAACTCACCAGTAACAAGAGATTGATTGGGACAATGAATAACCCTACTTGAATTTGTTAATTTCAAAAGGAAATTATGAGTGGTTGAGTAGTTTTTAGTGAAAATTATAAAATAATGCTGACACTACTTGATGCAATTTTCCTAGAATCTACATATGCTCCTACGGGTATTAGCAAGACTCAATTATTAGCCTCATTGTCCTCTTTTAATCAATTTCGTGTATTTACATTTTTCCTTTTTCTGCCACTTTCTAACCACTCATAGTCTTTACTTTTTTATTTGCTGCTGTTTTCTTCCTATCTGTGAAGTTTCCCTTACTATATGCCACTCCCTTCCCACTTGCTTTGGGAAATCAAAAAAGGTATTTGTTCAGAGGACACTTTTCGTATCAGTAACTGTTTTACTGAGGTAGTCACCAGTCTTTCTTTGATCTTCTAAAAAAAGCTAAGATCTGTTAATGGAATTATTAGCTTAATTTGCAGAATGTTTTCAAACTATCTGGATCAATGAATATAATTTTTTTTCAATAAAAGTATGTAACACACTGAAGAAAACTCCATGGAAGACACGTTGAAATAATGTCTACGTTTCTTCTACGTGCACCATAAAGAAAGAAGAATATTTACAGTTCATACAGTTCAACATCTTAAATGTGAAGTTGAAAGAAACTGTAAGGACAAGGTAGGAGTAACTTAATGAAGTGTTTGTATAGACAGAAAAGGATCTAGTTGTACTGGAATATTTAAACACATTATTATATTCATTTCACTCTTGCATTTGAATCCAGAAAATGTGATACATGTTCCAGAAAAAGTATTTTATGCTACAAGAGTATAACTGGAATAATTTATATTAACACCATTTATTCCAATATATATTGCCTATGCAAACAAGCACTTATTTTCTCTGTTGACTACAGGGAAAAAAATCAAAATCTGAAAGCTTAGGAAGAAAATTACAGTACATTTTCACCATTATTCACTTAAATAATATTCAATGCTAGGAATATAGGAATGAATTCCCTGATTTTTACACTGTGCAATCCCTTCATATTTCCTTAACCTCAAACTACATTCAGAGGATTACAGGTTCAATATACACACCAAAATTCTCCATTATTAAGCTCAGTATACTTGTTTCATCCAAGAAAGTAAAAATGACTACGTTTGTGGCACTATTTATTAAAATTCACCATGCTGTAGGTAGAAATAGCCAAATTTTCCTGTTGTTTCCCTCGACTGTATCAACGTCAATTCAGGTACCCAATTCCTTCAGAGCCATCACATGGCTGTGCTACCTGGGGGATGCCAGGATGCTCAAATGAAGCGTAACTACATTTCTCACTGGCTTGTAAAGACTAATGCCAGTGTCAGACATTCATCCAAGAAAATGGGAAATGACAAGGAAATGTTACGTGGAGCCTTCCTGTGTAGAACCTCCTCTTTCAAAATCTCTTCCTACCTACTTCGTCTTGTTTCCTCCTTTTATAATTTGTCTTTCACTCATTGTTTTACCCTCCTATTTACCCTGCCAGTTGGGTAATTTTCCGTGTTTTGTGATGTATTTTCTTAACCAGATGGATAATCTCAACAAATTCCGTAATAGAACTTGCAAAACAAAGGCATGAAAAAATTTTTACTTCAGGAGAATAATGAGTGCAATGGAAAAGACAGCTGAAAGATGGTCCTGAAAAGAACATACTTGAATACTGACAAATCCTGGATTCAAATGGCAGTGTTCCAATTAACACTGACTACAAAACCAATTAGAACCAAATAATTTGGTGAAAACTCTTTTTTTCCCACTCCACTGAATGGTGATTGCTCTATGTATAGAGCTCCACTGAGCTGGTTTATCAGAAATAAATGTTATGCCCAATCCATTAAACCTTCTCTGTCTGGACTTGCACTGAAAGCAAATAATCCCCAGATGGCTGCTTTAATGCAGATACAGCACCCTGGCTCTATCCGCCATCAGGAGGAAGGAATACCTATGTTTTATACATTTTTGTAAGGCAACGGTCAAAACTGCACAAATCCTCAACTTTGAGACCTCAACTGAAGCATTAATGGATCTTCCATTTGCAAAAGTCTGCCAAAACATGACAATCCCTTCTTCCTTCCTTCTCTGTAAAATACATTGTCCAGGAAAAACTCCAAATTCATATGCTGAAGATGGATGATACAGCAACAATGCATCAATTATTTAAACGCATTATGCTTTCAGCCCCAAAGCAGCACTGAACTATATTCTTCCCAAACAATAAAGCTGTCATAAAAATTAAAGAGTCAGAACCTCAATAAGATATGGATGATAGAATTTAATTCTAAATGGTGATCAAATGTATTTCAAAAGCAAATTTGTGGGCTGTGCTTACTGTTTAATCAAGTGAAATATTCCAGCCAAACCACAATTCTTTCTGATAAATCTTCTACAAGACACTTTAGGAAATATAATTAAATAATTCTACTTCCCTGGAGTAGAAAAAATATCCTGTATATGAATTCAGCTATTAAATCTGTAGTGTGAAGTTTTAAGAACCCAAATTACTAGACGGAAAGCCTCACCTACACTTGGAAATCATGAAGGGAATAATCATGGTAAATAAACAGAAGTATTTTTAGCCAAAGAGAGAAAGCATAAATATTGACAAATATTGGTTTTAAAAGACAAGTAAAGAATTCATTGTATAACTCAAAATATTCCACTAATGTATTTTGCTAATGAAAGGAGAAACAGCAATGAAAGATTATTTTGAAACATTTAAATAACCCTTTGGCCAGCTATCGGGAAATGATCTCATTGATACTTCAGTTTCAAAGCTTTAGATAATACTAGTATATAATAGTATTAAAGAAACATTAATGATAAGCCTGTCATTTGGTTCTCCTCTTTTTTCAAAAATCACCAATATCTTAGTGGTAATTTCTAAAATGAAAATTTGAACAATTTTCTGTCATTAAATAACACTTCTAATATTACAATTCACCGGTAATAAAATACAATTTCTGTAGTCATTCTTGGTATTTCTTTCACACCATTAGGCTCATTAATAATTTAAACAAAGGAAAAGTGCTTCTTACATTTTTGAATATTTATACTTCCCTTCATTAAAACACTTCCTTCCAGTAAATACAAGGAATTTCACAGATATAGATGGAAAGAAGAAAAACATTTTTTTAAACAAGCAGACATACAAACACAGTGAGGTAAATACCAACATGTAAGCATCATATATCTAAAATATTTGATTTTATTAAAACAGGCAAAATACTCTATTTACCTGACCAGTACTGCTGGTTGCCACGCTGATTTCTGCTGCTCCTTGACCTTCATTCTGCCTCTCTGTATCATGGGAACCTGCCTCATGCTTGCTTTGAGGTGCTCTCTGTTAATACAAGAGTTTATGAAATTACAAACAGAAATTAGGTACAATTCGCCATTCAAAGCTTCCTCCGCTGTGAGAGCATCATCAATACTGCATCCCTCAGGAAGCCACTGAGCAGCGCTTTGCATTTCATAACCCTGAGCCTCAAAAATTAACAGCCGAGACTGAGCGCCTTCAAAAAACTGCGAGATGAAAGTGAAGCACATCCTCTGAGGATTATAGCCCTGCAAGACAAAGGATCCGCTGTGACACACAGCAGCACCATTTTCCACCAGCTGTGCTCACATCCCTATCAGAAATGTACCAGAATTGGAGCAAACAACTGTCTGCTCTGCCTGGCCACGTGATCCCTGCCTTTGCTGCAGATGACGGCCAGTGCTGTTCAATTAAGCTTCACGTTCAAAGATGAATAATTTCTGCTTGAACAGAAGGATAACTGTACTATAAGAATGCTTCTAAATGTCAAGGACAAGCAGTGCAGGAATTGCCACTTTGATAGCAAATAAATTTATATAGCCTGATACTGATCCATCTAATATTTTGTCAAGATAAATTTAACTGATGTGGCAAGCTGGTAGAGACAGGTTTCAGTTCCTTTAGGAAAGCAGATTTTTATATATCTACATAAAAATTAAATTGGTCTCCTTGCTGCTGAAAGGCATTAAATGAGCACTTATGAAATATATGAAGTATCAAACATAATCTATTATTGTGTTTAGAGCATTTCAAATTTTCAGAAAGACATGAAAAATCAATGGAAATGGCTGAACTCTGGAGTTCAAAGCAAGATTATTTTTAAAGTATTATTTTTGTTGCCAAACCTCATTTTGCAGACTGAGAGGCTATGACCTAAAGGACAACACAATCTCAGTTAATTTGTTTAGCCACATTTGGTATATGTCATGCAGTTTCTATGTGGCTCTGCAATGATCTTGAGCAGGAGAGCCTATGATAGCACAGCTTGCCTCATCTTGCTTTAAGGATATTTATCTCTGACTTTTAGCAATACCTCTCTTCAATGTACACACCCTGAAACAGCTTTAGTTACTCTCTGTGATCAAATTCATACAGTATCACTGGCATAAATAACAGCTTTGTTCATATAAAGACAGTACAGTGTCCAACCCAGAATGCACATAACATTGAGCAGAATTTCAGAAACCACTAATTAATCATAACACATGTGAAGTGATAATTAATTAAAGTGTAATCTGTAGTTTAACTAAAGGAAAAAAGTATGTCATGAATGCAGGAATATTACATAAACTAATAATATGAGAAAATTGGAAACAACTATAGGTAACAAATTTCTAGACATTATATGTTCACTTACTGAAAATGAGGAAACCACAAAGCAAATCTCAAAATATTTCAGGAGACAACAGCGTTACTATCCCTTAAAATCTGATCTGTAATTTTTCACCATCTCTGTCACTGTGCATGAAATGGAACTGGTATTGATGCTCACACAGTAACTAAAGAAATTTTGCTTCCCAGTACAACAGTGAGGCACTCAGTCAGGATCAGGTGGTGAATACGATATAATGCTGAATCCCTGTCTCACAACACATTCAGGCTTGAATCAAGTGTAATTACGAGTTTGACAAAATCTACATCTAAGACTCCAGTGTAACTCAAGACAGAATTTTCCAGTCATTAGGTGACATTTTGAATCCCATGAAGAAAGCAGTACTGAACGTGCTTAGAGGTGAAAATCTGACCAGTTCATTAGCCAGGCTCTGACCCACTGGGTCACCTGAAGGGGAATAATACTTCTCTTCCAAGAACATTCGTGGGGCTGGAGCAGGATGGTGATGATGGTATGTATCAATTAAATAGTTCTGCTGCATCCAGAGCACAGACCAGAGATATTTCATTCCCTGACAAGAGAAGTTTCTGCTCTCCTTAACACTTCCTGCTCCTATTAACATACATTTGTTTGCTACATACTCTTTATGAATGAGGTGGCTTCCCATTCCCCCTAAGCACTCCCATGAATATGCCAATACAAAAAGCAGTCAGCTCCACGTGCAAATTAATTTGCAAGGCAGTTTTAATAGTTACCAGCAGAGTGTATCTACTTTGAAATACCAAATGCTCTCACAATGTGCAAACCCATTACTGTCACAGGAGTTATCGGCTGCACTTGAACACCAAACCTGCAGCTCTCAGTGAAGACTTCTCACCACTTCAACCACTGAAGTAATTTGAAATGAGCTGTCATCTTTATGAAGACTGGCACGGAAGAGTTAATCCCAACACAGGCAGCAGATAGCAGGTTATTAATTGAAAACTGAATGTTTATATAAAAATTTATTATATATATATACGTTATAATTTAAACACATTTATTTATTATATATGAAAATAATGTGTATACACACACAGAGATAATATAGATAGAACGTTATTGTAAATAAATTAATATTAATTTGACAGACTGCAGATTGATGGTTAGAAATGTAATACAACCACTGCAAGCATGTCCCCTCTTTATGGTGCCTTTCAAAACTGAACATACGACCTGTGGAAGAAAATATAGAAGCTACCAACCACATGAGCAAAGAACCACAGCATGTGAACAGCAGCAGCCTCTGTAAGCCCTACGTGAGGCACAGCTGCCAGAGAATGGCACTGAGGTCCCCTGGGTTAAACTGCACCACCTGTATTGAGGCTTGACTTTTGAGAAGGCACAAGCTGAGTTTGTAATCTCTGTCATTGCTGAATTCTGGCATCAGACCATAAAAGTCAGTTTAACAGAGTTCACTTTTCTGCTCTTGAGGCAATATGGTGGGAGACTGCATGTGCTGGTTACAGGAATATGGAGCTGCTCCTTCCACTGTGTTTCTCACAATTTTTTAAGTGCTGCTGAAGTCAACAGTAACTGTAATTGCCAGTTATTAATTTCCATGTATTTATTAGCAGAAAATTATAAACTCTAGCTAGCATAGTAGACTGTGACTATTTCTGCTATGAAAGACAATTACAAATAAATTTACCTTATATTTTTTTAACATGAATTGCCAAAGCAAAACCTTTGTAAATTCATTAGGAATTTATATTAATCCATATTAAACACAATACATATATATATGTATAAGTAAGACATATATACAAAAAAGGAAAATGCAAGAAATGAAATTAAGAAACTAAAAAAAAATTTTGCTACAGTTGATTTACAGACAAAAGAAAGTCTGGTGAGTCAAATCCTTGAGAATGCTCCTGTCCATCCATCACAGTTTAAAACTTGCTGAGCATAATCTCAGGAAGGGAAAAATCCTTTACGTTTTATCTACAGCAACACTGCCTAATGGAAGTACTTCACATATTTCAAGTTACAGATATTATGAAAGAATGGCCTGTACCACTATTACAAAAAATTTCCTTTTTTTTCTTTTAAATAATTTCATATTTGCACCCAACAGCCAAAAATTCTTTCTGGACAGGTCTAACCTTATAGTGGATGAAGGTACCACCACTTGTAGGTAAATTACTTCAAATTTTTCTAGAATAATTCACAAGACTTAGCAATTTGCCAAAACTTAAAAATGTGATAAAATGTGTGCCAGAATTTTCTCTGCTCATGGACTTCCAAAAGCTGATTTTATTTTGCAGCGTTATATTTGATCTTACTCTTCAAGATATATTGCACTTGGATTCCAGTGACTGGCATCAACACAGGGCCTACTGTATCAGCAGACAAGCTGTGATATTTATTACTGTGGTTACCAGACCTTTATAATATAAGAAGCACATTCAATTTGGGTATTGGCACCAAAAATTGGGAAATAAACTCTCCAACCAATTTACCAGTTTAGAAAGCCAACATTTCTTTATTAGCAGCGCTGGATGCATGGGCAATTCTCCTTGAAGCACGCTCAGTAACAGACTGTAGGTTATATTCCTATATAACTTGAGGTTGTATTCCTGAAATTAATACATATTCATCAAATTACTAAATGCATTCATATATGCTAATTATTTCCATGGACTTGTCTGGATGTTGTTAGGATCTTCTGATGAATCTTTTCTCCTTGAGAGTACCTCCAATATGTGGTCAGGTCATAGTATACTTCTCTTATCATTTGTTTTTGTCACACACAATCCTTGTTCTCAAAACTAAGATATCAGCTAGTACATATTAATTACTGATATAAGTAAATAAGGAAGCATTAGTTGGAATATGACATATTAGTCACAGATGTGGGGAGTTAACACAAGGCCACACTAATCTCTGGCATTTGTACTAAGCACTGTGTGGTACAAAACTAAGCATTAATCACAAATATAGGTATCAAACACTACCGTGCTAAGGTTAAAAGAATTTTCCAACATTTTCCCACTGCTTCATAGACTTCTTCTTATAGAAACAGAACTTGTTCAGTAACAGTATCACTGTACCAAGCACAGTATAAATATCTAAAAGATGTCTCATGCTTGTATTCTTCAATTATACGGACTTTGCAGAGTGACTGCACCACCAGACAATTTCATAATTAGATCTAGCTGTTCTCTGTAGGAGGGGGTCATCAGTTGGAAATCATTAAAACACACTATAAAGTATCAGGGTGTGCGTGGTGACTGCCTCCTTTACCACCATCAGCACCCTGGTAACTCTGTCCTAAACCATATAACTATGTAACCACTTAACCGAACATTTTCCAGATAAGACTCAGCACACCAAACTTTCAATCTGTCAGGACTTCAACGTATGAGGCAGCCAAATAGTTTGGTGCAAGGAGTGAAAAACTAAGACAAAAGCTTTTTTCTGTAGTTGCAACTCAATGCTGATTGAGTCCCTGAGCTCAAGTAAGTTCAAAATACTGTTTTTTTTCCTACCAGAGCAGAAGATAGACATTCTGGGCACAGGATCTATCAGTGTATATGGGGCAACAGTATCTGTTGAGAGGCTGGCGAACCAGGCAGGGAGAGCTTTGCACTAGAAATGACAGGAGACAGAGGGCAGGGCTGGCAAGGCAGGAGCCCGGGCTGGTGGGAACACAAGGGCAATGCACACAACCGAGATAAGAGGAACGTCCCTGAGCACAGGCACGCAAGGAAGGACAGGGTGCAGCAGAATTGCCTTGCAGGGAATGCTCCCAAGCCTGTGCTGGGCAATGGGCACGGCTGGGTGCCTCTCTGTCTGGCACATCTCTGCGCTGCTGCTCGAGGAGCAAACAGGAGGAGGAGTGCCCAGGGATGTGGACTGAAGACTGCTGGGATAGCTGGGAATCAGGGGCTGTAACCAGAGGCACAAAGCACAGCTGGCGGCAAGCTGGAGTTAATATTGAGACCAATACTGTCAACACCTGCATGCTGGGACACACTGCACCTTCACCAAGTTAGAGAAGCTGATACAGCACAGGGTTCAGCTGCCTTCCAGAGGGACCTGGACAGCTGGGAGAAATGGGCTGAGGGGAAGCTCATGATGTTCAAAAAAGGGAGTGCAAAGCCCTGCACCTGGAAGGGAACAACCCCAGGCACCAGGACAGGCTGGAGCTGTCCAGCTGGGAAGCGCCTGGAGGTCCTGGGCCATCCTTTCAAAGGCTCTTTTGGAAAAAAGTCCAGCAGTATCCTGTACTGCAGTGAGAGGTGTACTGCCAGGGCCTGGGAAGTGACCCTTCCTCTCTGCCCAGCATCCAAAGTCTTGTTCAGACCTTCCCAGCACAATAAAGCTGGATTCACAAAAACAAGTCCTGCGCAGGCTACAGCAGTCCTTGAGGGTCCTGAGTTCCTTAAGGGAACTGTGACTGTTCAGCTTGGAGAAGGCTCCGGGAGATCTCACCAGTATCTATAAACACCTGGACTGACTCATGTCAATAGACCAAGTGATTTCATTTCACACACTACTGTCTCCATCACTTACATAAATGGATTTTCCCACAAATCCTAGAACCATGAAACAAGTATTTTACGAAATGGAAAAATGTGCATTCTTTAGTGATCCAAATGATGCTCTGAGCTTTTCCTGTAGTTATTTTGGGTGAAGGCGAGTCATAAAATATTCATGTCAAACACACAATTTAATTTACCAGTACAAGAAATGGAGTTGACATTCTAAGTGAATTTCCACTACGAGAGCAGTTTCTGCTAATAGCAATTACTGCTATGGACTTTGTAATTTACAGGAAGAATCCTGCATTTCTTAATATAGAACCCTGTACTTAAACACTAAAAATACACCAGGCTTCTATAATGAAGTCTGATGGAAGCTCTATTCATGCTTTTTTAAAATCTTATCTCTTTCAAAAGACAAGCAAACCATGAAGGTACTTTTCAGAGATTCATAATTAGAAAGGCTTGTACAACTGATTGTTTTAAATATTTGCTAAAACCAAGACTCAGCCTTTATAAGCACACTGCACGTTGGCATTTTTACTGAAATTTCAAGCTAAAATTTTACATGATATATGATTATTGATTAAAGCTCCACAGTAGTACGAAGACTAATCCATGTATTCCATCCTCAGTTCACTGCAAAGACAGCAAATAACAGTCTAAGAATATTGACTGCCTAATTAATTGTGACATCAATAGCTGATGGCAATAATGGGAATAAACCCTACCACTTTATTCAAATAATGTGGGTTTTTTTAGAGAAAGTATACATACCACAATAAAAAAAGGCAAGTTATTGCTCACTAACCTCTGCTTCAGCTGCTTGTGATTGCAGGAGCTGTCGTATACGAAGAATGTCCTTCTCTATCTGTTGAATTCTGGCCACCCTTGCCTGAAATGAATGGATTTTCACGTTTGATTTTGTTCAAAAACTCCTTTTACTTACTGTAGTGACAGTATGAAGAGTTCTTGGCAAAAACTGCTAACAACAAAACAAACCTACTTCAGTGGATACATGCAGCCGGTACTACATGCAGAAATTCAAGTATTCTTCATAAGGAAAGGCATGATTGCAAGTATTCAAAACATAAGTGAGTAGTTGGTGTTTTAACAGCACTGATACTCATTTGGATGTAATAGGTCATTACATAGCAGACATCTAGGTATAAAAAAAATGCTCCCCTTAACTTGCACAATATTCATGCTTCTGAAACCGACATTCTATGCAGATCTTTGGCAAATTTTTTCATGGTAATCTCAAATATCAGAATTTTACTTGCCTTACAGAGATCTGAGAGGTATTCTCGTTTGCAGAGTGTCTTGAAGGTATGAGACCCCGACAGATTTCTATTATATACAGTTACTGTATTGATTTGAGAGTTTTGCTTATGCCCAACCTCTGAGGTTTTCTGCTCCTATAAATCTCAAAGAATTTAACAGGCTAAGTGTATATATATTTTATATATATATATATATAAAATCTACATACTGCTTCTTTGGTTTATTTGTGGTTTTACAGACATCTCTGAATCATTTACAGCCATATTGCTATGCATTTCCCATTGCAACCATTCTGTGGTTAGAAAAGGGAATGTTAAGAGACTCCAAATGTAACAGGATATACATACTCCACACATCTTGTACGGTGAAGCACAGGATGCATTATGAGTCTGTGAAACAGTAAGTGCATGAGCTAGGTAATTTAATAGATTGACATTATTTGACTTTAAATGTAGGCAGAACACCAAACCGATTAAATGGCTTTTTTTTTTGCGCCATGGGGAGATTAATAAAATGGACATATTGTTGAAGAAAATTCTGATGTTTTTACTTGATTAACATTTACAGTGCTATAGAAAAGCAATCTAGTGGACACTGCTAGGATCAGCATTATAACCAACCTTATTTGACACATTTATAATCTGAAAATGGAATTAAGATGAACTTTTAAAAGGTGCTAATGCCAAAATATGTGGAATCAATAGAAATGCTATCTTGAAAATTTAGAAATACAAAAGAAAATGTAACCACAAAAAATAATGAATTACTGAAAGACACATCAGAAGCAGCTGTGGGAAAAGCACCATAAGATCAACATTTAGTAGAGTTGGAAAGCTACAACACTAAGCTGCAAATTTGATTTGAGTTTGTAAAGCAAAATACTGGAAAATACATAAAAGCTGCAGCATAGAGGCAAACAGATAATTCACCCCACCCTTTGCTCCTGGCTCAAGAAATTTTTAAGCACTAGAAAGATACAAAAAAGTTTCTGGGAATATCTATGCATTGGTAACATGATGCATGGCTGACAAAATATGTCGCTCATTGTCTTTAAGAATTACTTGAATTTGATAGAATTACAGAATAGTCTGGGTTGGAAGAGACCTTGGAAGGTCATCTATTCCAAACTCCCTGCCAAGGGCAGGAACATGTTTGAGTAAATCAGGTTGCTGAAAAGCCCTGTCTGACCTTGAATGTTTCCAGGGATGAGGCCCCTGCTGCCTCTTGGCAACCTCTTCCAGTGTTTCACCAATCTCACTGCAGAACATTTCTTTCTTGTACCTAGTCTGAACCAACTCTCCATGAATTTAAAGCCATTGCCTCTTCTCCTATCACTGTCCCCTGTAAAAATATTCCTTAAAAATATTTCTTTCAGCACTTACAGGTCCCCTTTAAGTGCTGAAAAGGTCTCCCCAATATTTCTCATAAACTGAGCTTCCTTTCGTGTAACCAGCAATTTAGCCAATAAGGGACATCAAGAAAATCTGAATATTTTTACAAACAAACCTAAACATGGGAAAAAATTTTTGTGCAGATGAAAACAATTAAATATTGTATGATTTGCCAAGTATTACTGAGTCCTCCAAAGGGACAGGAAATCTATACACCCTGTCCAATTTCAGTCCAGAGATTTAAACATCAGACCTTTCTTCTAATTAATTTTTTTATGTTACAGGGAAACTGGGGAGTTCCACTAACCAGGAGCATATTTTGTGCCAAACACTACAGAAGCAGAAAAAAAGAATGCATTTCTTGCCACAAGGGGGTAGATCCTAATGGCGAATTCGCAAAAATCTGAGATACACAATGGGACAAGCACCAGGAATGTTTTTGACTTTAGAACCTATTTAAGAAACATCACCTTTGATTTCTCTTAGTGCATACTATGTTCGTATTTATCATTATATTTACTTGTAACCTTCATTAACATAAAATTGTTGTATAAAGTAACTTTACATTATTTGGCTTTCACAGCTCCAGTCAGGTGTCTAAACAAAAATAAAACAAAAAATAAAATTTCTCTACATTCACAATGATAGAAAAAGAATCACTCCATAGAAAGTAAAAATAAGTAATAATAAACGTTTCGTTTTAAAAGTCATCTGGGTTTTTTGTTTGGTTGGGTTTTTTCCAAAATAAACATATATAAGAGATGAATTTATTAATGGCTTCCTCAACATACAAGACCACTACATAAATATAACAGTGCTGAAATGTCTATCTATGTGAAACTCCAGGATCTAAATTTTCTTGTATCTTTAGTGGTCTGCTGTTTTAGCAAACTTTTAGAGATTTTGGGATAAATTCTTCTAAGAATGGTAATTTCATGTAAGATTTTAAGGAATTCTTAACCTCAAAAAATTAGATCCTTTTTGTTCTGACATGATGGAAAAATAAATTCTATGTGAACATGAACTCAGTCTTAGAATTGAAGTATTTTTTCCCTATATCTTACAGAAATTAAGTTTGCTTCTACTTATTGCCAAGTATATCAGCTACAACCTTTGAACAGTAAAAATAAAACACGGCTAAGATTGCTTTTTTGCTTTTTTCCAAGTAAACATCACTATGTGAAATTACCAACTTCAGAGAATAGCACAACTGCAAATCTTTAAACAAGCTGAAATAAATTGTCAACAGGCTTCTTACACATCTTTCTGAATAACTGCTGGGCACATGCTTGTGTACAACCTTCATAAAAGACATCAGCAGTGAGTTGCTGTGAGTTAAGGTACTTCAGAAGGAAACAAAGACCAATCATGCCAGACAAAAAATGAGAGAAAGCCATTATTTCAAGGTCCACGAGAAAGGGCAGCTATAGAAAAGTGCAATGACTACTTGAGGAACGGCAGGTTACCAGCTCTCTCACAGAATAATCTTTGGGACTCTTAATTCAGAGATGTCTGCAATGCCAGCCTTTATTTGGCTGAAATGTTCCCTCCCTTAAGCCTACATTTTGCACAGTATTGTGTTTCCCAATCAGTTTGGGTGGAAGGAAAATTTAGCAGAAAGAAAGTGGAAAAACTACCAAGCTGAATATCCTTGCCAAATACAAATGTTTCATTTTGCATGTTTAAACTTCACAGTGAAATAATGCAGAAATTGTTCTTATGTATTTGTACACCAATGAGCTTCTACACATTTTTGGCACTGGTCCTTAGCAGAATGAAACCAAGGGGAGTTATCAGTTAAATTCACAAGAAGCACATGCAGAAGTAGTTACTTTGTCTTCAATAATCTTTATATAATCACAACAGGCACTGTAATTTCTCCAAGTATGTAAGTGTTACTCCGATATATAGAGATGGAAACAGCTGTGACAAACCCCATGTCAAACATTAATTCAGAAACCCATAAAATGTTTCAACATTATCTTGGCAGCAATTTTCCCCCCACCAAATTTAAAATTCCCCAACAATTTGGGGAAGAAGCAAATTCATGGTCAGCTGATTACTTCCATATAGTGATGTAACTATAGCCAAGTTGTGTGTCTGAATAATTTCGTTTGATCCCTGCCTGAGTGCATTTAGAATTTTGCCAGCAGCCAAACCTGCCTGTTTAGCTTAATTCACTTTCCTCTAGCTTAGCCCTGTTAAGAGCAGGAGAACTTTCCCAGGGGTTTTGCTGTGCAGGACCTTCATCACTCAGGACAAGCTGACACAAACTGCACAGCTCAATTTGTGGAGGGCATCACCCCTGCTGATAAACCTCGATAGCAGCCCTACAGTTCCCAGATCAGAGCCAGTTACTCTCCAAGCAGACTAAACTTGGGCCTGTCTGAGAACATCAGCACAGACAAACCCCTGCACAGCCTTGCACACGTAACCTGACAGCTGCAGGATATCTCTTCTGCTAAATACTTTTAACTGCAGGAATTTTCTGAGAAGTCCTACTAGATTACTCACTTTAAAATTTAAAGCAGCTATTCTGATTACCTCTTCTAATCAGAACAGCTGCTTTAACTAAATGTAAAACCAAATCAGAAATGTTTCTCATGTAGTGGAATTTTGTGTTGAATCAATCTTGCGAGGAAGATAGAGCCTAAAGAGACTTTGTACTGAGAACACTAATTTTTGTCACAATCACCATAAAACCCGCAAATCTTACCGAGTTGGTTATTTAACACCTCTAGTAATAAATAATTCAAATTGTTGCTCTCCTGCTATGAGCGATAATTTTTTATAACCAGCAACCAACTGATTATTTAATTTATGGTTTGCACATGATTACATTCTGATTTATACTTCCAAATGGGTGTGTCATGAGGTTAGATATGTACATATCCTCATCATGAATGCAAAACAACTCTTGGTGAGAGCAAACAACTTCAAGACATGTGTGTGAATTACACTTTACTTGAACACGTTGTTTGAAAAGATTACAACCTGATACATGTTTCCTGGCTAGAGAAACTTAAGAACAGTAGCTGGATTTTATTCTAAACTTAAAAGCATGAAGAAACCCAGCAAAAAGATGCAAAATAAAGCACTTGCAAATACGTGGGCTTTTTTGAAGCTAAAATGGTAGTAAATTGTAGAGAAATTACCATTAGAAAATATTTTCTCTTGAATAAATTGTCCACATCTGCTGAACCAAAAGGCTTATCTACAACAGGCAGATGAGGGTACTTCTTGCTGAGCAATTATTTCCCATGTAATGATTCCTTATTTTTATTTGAATGGCTAACTAAGGGCTGTGTTTACACACAGTATAAAGATGCAATTACCAAGAGTTTAATAAAAATGCAGGAAAACCTCTTCCCTCCCTTCTAACAGTGAAGGATGAACTCTACCTGGGCTCGCTTCTCCATGTCCTGACAAGTGCCCAGCTGTTCTTCCATTGCAGCTCTAATTTGCCTGGCCTCATACTCCAGCTGCCTTCTGGTCATATCTGTTTGCAAGGAGAACTGAAATCAGAGTACAGAGAAGGCATTTTAGCAAACAGCATTTTACGTAAACAACGTATTTCTCAGAACAAAAAGCAGAACAATTACTTTTCTACAACAAACTTCATAAACAACAAAACACAGTAATACATTCTTAAAATATGACTGCATTATGAAAAACAGGAACACAATGGTGATCAACCAGTAGACTACCCTTGAGTTTTGTCAAATTACTAAATATAATAAATAAGCTTAGAGAAGTATCATTCCTTACAAGAATATCTGGCTGCTATCAACAAAATTGCAGTCTGAATCGGTATTTTCAAAAATATTCAGAAGTATTAAGCTACCGCACATGTGATGGTATTCATACTGCTATCTACCTTATTTCTAGCTCCCCTGTGAGAAGAGCACAAGTGTTAAACCCAAGAGCAACAACACAGCCTAAGGGAAGACTTTTGAACTGAAAGACTTTTCGAGACAGGAGCAAAGCTCTTCACTGGTTTTGGACAATAACTCAGTGTGTAAATAAATGAGTCTCCCAGAGCTGTCCTTCCAGAAGACTTCACCAAGGTCAATTCAGAGAGTCGAAACAAGACAATCATCCACAAGCACCAAATGGAATCTGTCGTTTTGCTGTGCCTGTACTAAGTAGTAATGGATATAAATTGTCACAAAAGGCCTTTAGTGCTGATGTTAAGCAATACAGACTAACCCTAAGAGCAGCTAAGTGAATTCATTATCTATGAAACTGGGGAGACAATCTTAAAACATACAATAGAGTGACACAGATACAGCTGACAGTGCGTTGGGAAAGGGTTGCACATCCTCAAGATCTTTTTCAAGCTTTCTCTCTTGGTTCTGGTGCTCTGCTAAGCTCTGGCGTGACTCAGTGTTACTTTTGCCTGCCAACAGAACTGTGTCCATTATCTATTTCCATTCCCAGAAGGCTGATCCCCATCAGGTGTGACTCTCTGACAATGGGCAACCACACCCTCCCAACACTGTGTGTGTGAAGGAATGCACTGCAAATACATCCAAGTTGCTGAGATCTAACAGGAAATCCTGCATTATATGGGATATTAGACTTCTTCATTATCCCAGATAATGGTAACTTGACCATAAATAGTTTGGAGGTGGTAAGGTAAAAGCTTACGGCAACAACACCCGCATAAGCTACAGAATCACCTTATGGATTGTTATGAAGTAACAGCTCTTGTGTACATTGTCTTATGCTAATATTGCTCTCAAAACTAGAAAAATCCATTAAACAAGAGAACAGGGGGGACAGAGTTAAGGAAGTGTACTGACATTAAATTAATTAATCATAATGACTTCTCAATCCTCCTCTGTTTTCATAGACATTTATATGGACATGTATGAATTTTAATGTGCAAAATTCTATGTGAAAAAATGCATTATTTAGGCTAAGTGATCTTTACATACCGAATGAAAGAAAAGATTTTGAACTAAAGCGATAGTAGAGAATGTCACCAAATTAATAAAATACACACAGCATCTAAACAGAGACTGCAGCACCAGACACTTCACCAAGCACTCAGAAGGTACTTACATTTTCAGTAAGGGGGAGACTATCAATCCTTTTGGTCAGGTTTTGAAGCTGGGCATAATACCAGTCCTTTTCTTTCTCTTCCTTCTCAAGCTCCGCAAGCAGCAGAGATCTGTTAAAAGCAGGAGGAAGTGTCTCACTATTAATACCACATTTCCAGCTGGAGTTTTGAGGAAGACACTAAGGAGACATTTGAGTTCAGTTTCCTGGCCCTGGCTAAACAACCTATCCTGTACTAAGCATATTGGGTCCACAACTATGAGAGAGAAAAATATATATATTTCTCTAAAAAAAAGCACCTCAAAATCCAAGGCTGAGAGACCTTTTGTAAAAGCAAATGCAGTTATTAGTTGTGTGTTAACTTGTTCCCTGCATCTTTCAAAAATATACTTTGTACAGAACAAACTGCATTTAAGAAAATGCACTCTCAATCCCATTACTGAATTGTGTCTCTTCTTCACCTTTGCACTTTGTACTCATTTTGTCCCCCAAAGCAAAACTATGGGTAAAGCACACAAAACAAGCCAATTCTATGAGTGTCTAAAATACTTTAAAACAGAATTTCCCACCAAATGTTACAGACAAGATACATTTGCAGCTGTTAAAAACATTTTAAATGGGTATCATAAGCATACTGCATGCCTGAGTAACAAGACAGACAAATAACATATGCGGGTTACCAAGGAAAAAAAATCTATTGGAAATTTTACATACTATTTTATCAATCCCCCATGGACTGAATTTTATATAAGTCTAAGTCTCATGACTATAGTGAAATAATGCTCATGGCTACAACATTTCTCAAAATATCTACTAAAATTTTCCGGAAAAATTTGGCAAGTAGGAATAAACAGAAAAGGCACTAATTTTTTTAAAATACGAGTTAATTAGTTTCTTTCTAATGCTTTCTGTGAGTGCTGTTCTTCCTTCTGATGTTTAACATCGCTCATTAGCAGAATTACAAAATCAACACTTAGCCAGAAGACAGAAAACTGCATACAAGTTTGCCCAGTACTATTTCCCATCCCTTAACTTTTGCATCCCTCACAGGCTGTGGCCTCAGCAAGAGCATCTGAACCCTTATAAAGCACACGAACACATTATAGATAATTACTGTAAGTCATTAAGGAATAATAACACAGCATACAACAAAAGTACAAATTTCCCCTATTTTGATAAGGCATCCCAATCATGATTTGAAAATCAAAACAAAGAAGGAATTAAAAAATTTGTCTTTCAGAGAATCTGTTCAACTTGTTTGCTGCTTTAAAAATGTTTCAAGGTAGTTTTGATGATTTAACATTTGTTCCACATCCAATATAAGTGACTTGCCCTGAGTTTAAATGGAAAATTAAAAGAGAGGATTTCTCCCTTCAAGATGAGACTGAAAAACTACACACATCTGAGAGTGCTAAATGTTTGTAAACATGAATAAAATTACATAAATTTCCAGATCTGATCCAACAGCTATGTTGAAGCAGAATTGTTTACGGATGCCAAGGCTACACATTAGGTAATTTACTGGGCAACTTTAATATCAGGCAGGTTTACAATCAAAATGATTGAAAAGAAGCAATAAACAATTACCATTATTTGACAAGTAATTGGAGCAGTATTATAGGACAGCAGTAATTCTTCAGTCACAAGGACTGGGCTGGCAGAAATTCCCAAGGTCCTTTAGACAGACTGAGAGAAAAATGAATAGATGGTGCTTGGGGAAAGTTTGTTGAGAAAATAATTTTTTTTGCATCCCACGTGCCCATTCTCTTGCCATGGTGCCTATTCTCCGCACACACAGGCATTCTACACAGCTCCCCTTTTTTTCTTACCACCTTGAGTGCCCAAGCACCAGCTGTGTCCAGGTTGCCAAATAAAATTTGCAAAAGCACAATTTATGCGATCCTTATAAAAAGTATTTTTACGATATGAGGACTTGCAAATGTGAAAGGACTGATTCTGCCTCTGGATGTCAAAGAACTGGTAGCAGAAACTGGAGGGATTACTCTCAGCTCAGTAAACATGTGATTAAGTTCCTCTTACGAAATGCAGGGTATTCAATTTGCGACACACTGAGTCATTCAATCTGTTTTGACATGCACAATGGATGCTAGAAGCAAGAAAATAACTTAGGAACCATCAGTTCCGCATAAACAACCTAATGCATGACCTGAGGGTGACTTGTTTAATATTGTCATGCTGTCTTCTGAAGTGATGCTTTACTTGGGTTCACTAGACTGGTATCACTGCTCTGTGAGAATTCAGGTTTTAAGAGTCTGTAAGCTCCCTCAGCACACAACCTGAAGGGTTGCTACAACTACAGCAGCCTGCACTTCCGTTCCCTTGAAAATAAGCAGCAGTAAGCAGCAAGACCCTGTAGATGTGTCTGATAAGCTGTTCCTCACATTTAACATTACTATCAGATACTATGCCAACCAGAAGTACAGCTCCTTCTCAGCCTCCTGGAGCTTCTTGAGGTTAGGAGAGGATTTGAAGTGGAAGAGCTGTCACTGGTCATGAAAAAAATTACGGAAAAATCCACTGCAGTTATTCCATCTTTTTTATACCCCCAAGTTGTTTACATTAGGACCTACACAGCATCAGAGAAAATTCTGTTCTCTGTCATACCCTGTCAAGTTCTGTAAGAATGTAGCAAAGCAAATGGAGAAAGCTTTTGGAACTTTACACTATTTTTAGGAGTTAACAAAAGTTTTTAATTTGAACTGTTCTTCTGAAGGGTGGGTTTTTTGAAACACTTCTCTTATGTGGTACTTTTGAAGCTCCCAACAACAGAGGAAGCTCAATGAATGCAGAAAAGTGGTTTCTTATTTTGGAAGTATGTTCTGCATAACGATGTCAATATTATTCCTAGTTAAAAGGCAGAAGGGAAACAAACTACATGCTACTCTATTTGCACTATGTGAATTACAACTGTAATTAATACTTTCACTTCAATTGGTAGGAGATTAAGCAAAATCTTGAAAAACAGTGCTGATGCTATAGAGTTTGAGGTAAGTTGTACAGGCAGCCAAAAGGAGATAAACCTAATGGAAAAAAGAAGTCATGAGACAGAAAATACTCAAAATCAACATTAAGGAAATAAAAAAGGAATGGTATAACCCAGGTGGAATGAAGAAGGCATACAAATATTTTCAGATAGAATTCCTCATAAGACTATCTTTAGTGGCAAATTACAGAATTTAAAAAGGTAAGATTATTCAACTTGCTAAATTGCCAAGGGCAAACAAACACAAAAAGTAACCTTAAGTGTACCCTGAAAAGTTTTGTTGATGTAATGCTCTTACAAAGTATACCTGGAAATAGCCAGAGAAAGCAGGAGATATTTAATGATTAGTGTATTCTAAACTGGCAATTTAAAACATAGTACTGCCACTGCCCATTATTCTCTCTTCGTTTTTCTTTGGTTTTTAAATTTTGGAATTGGAGGAGAGGCAAGCGAATGAGAAATGAGCCAATCATTTAATCTTTATTTGGCAGGCAAATCAATTGATAAATTTTCTTCCCCTCAGAAGTTCACTCTCAGTCTAGGGTGGTGGGTTGACCGTGACTGGATGCCAGGTGCCCACCAAACTGCTCTAAATATTTAAATACATCATTTAGTCCTCACACAAACACTGTTGCCCATGAGCAGCATACATTGTGTTAAAATACTAAGTGGAAATGCTCTCCTGCTGCAGGTTTCTGAAAAGTGTTATTTTATTCCAAATTATTTTAGGCTTGTCAAGTTCCTCAAGTTCTTGAAATTCCATTTAAGTGCCAAACCCCAAAATCTATTAGCAGATATATATGTTGTGATACACAGAAATTTAGTAAATATTCAAAACAAGTTTAGATACAAAACATAGGAAAACGAGTGGTTAAGTTTCTTTTAGACATGGTAGTGATTTTAGATGCACAGTCCTACAAACACCCCCCAAGTTTTGATTCATTTGTCTACCCAGGGCTCTTATCAATGCCCTACATGCTTCCACATATAGCCTGAAACAGCTTAAAGAATAGAGCAGTTTTGGCTTATCCATCATTTCACTAATAATGAAGCCAGATGTGATCTGGCCATTCATCTACAGATCCATCTTCTCCACAGCACAAATATTTACCTCATCAGCTGCGACAGTAATAGTGCCTAAGCTACTCTGAAATTAAAACATCCTTATCCCTTTTCTCCAGTGTTATTTGGAACACTGCCTAAGTTCACTGCCTAAGTTGTCTTTATTGCCAAGAAAAATGTCCAGAGAACTATCACCTTAGAATCCACCAGGGTGGGAAAGGATCATAGATCATAAATCAGAGGTGCTAATCACCTTAAAGAACGCTGCCTGCTATAAATGCTCCTTGTTCCAAGTGACCAGGACCTGAATCACACTGTTAGTCCCAACTATGTTTAAATGTTTTAGTATCATAAGCAGTAAAACACAGCACTGGAAGAATACCAACAAATGCAGAGTTTGTTAAGATGCAAAATGGCAGATGCATTAATTAGACTCTTGAAGACTGAGATGAGCAAGTGGGTAGATTCCTAAACATTCTTATACAGCTCCTCAGGAACCTACATTTTATGCAACAGAACAAATATCATTAGTGATCCTGGCTATGAAAAGTTAAGAAATAGAGTGGCTACTAGAACAGGCTCAGTATGGACCTATGGGAAGTTACTTTCATTCTGCTGATGGGACCAAAAAAAAGGGGCCTAGACATAGCATCTTGGAAGAAAAGCATACTCCTTTCAGGTTTTCACTGCAAAATTTTGCTGAACACCGTTTAGAGGAGGGTCGTCCAGAGGGCTGTCTATAATCCACTCATTATGTACAAAACTTTTGTATTAGAACTGCAAAATGGGCTTTTTCGCTTGTTAACAACTACTACGCATAAAAATACTGTGTTGCAGTTTATTTGGTTTTGCAGCCCCCACCTTGATATCCCATCCATTAAGTGGAATCAAATTTTTAGGAAACCCTGTCTTGCAGATAGGCTTCTGAAAAAATCTGGTATTTCAGTCAGGTTCATTTAAAGAAATAAAGATGGCTTCAGTGGAAACAGCTGTATGTCTCTTACTTTGCACTTCCTTTGTAAGTGACTGATATAGTGCTATAATTCTGTATTAAGACCTGAAAGCGTGTTCCTCCTTTTAAATGGGTACCACTGCCCTTCAAGAAAAGAAATTCCAGGATTTCTGCTCAATACAAAACATCTTGAAGATAAGAACAAGTATTTTGTTTAGCTGACACATTTGCTGAGAGAGTAGAATCACTAGGTAAATGTGTGCCAATGGTAAACAATTGATAAACCTGCTATGGTACTTAATAACCATCTGCAAAAGAGAGAAAGAGATTGCACCACCACAGTGTTACAGGTTCAGCATTTATCAACACTGGCGAGGAGATATGGAGATGGTTAGGATGCTCCACCCTTGCTGTTTAAATACTTCAGACAGTAAGAACCTGCCTACCAAAATAAAAAAAAAACCTTCAGCCAAAAAAGAGTAACAATGAAATGCATACATGAAGAAGCTGTAGAAACGGAATGATATTTTAAGAGTATTTTTATATTTTTGTGCACGTGCATCTAAATAAAATGTAGATTCCTGTTTATTACCTGTGAGGTAAATGACAGGTAAATACACCACTGATCAAAACCGTATTTGTGATAGCTAAATACCAGGTGTGTCAATAAACCTTCATGTTAAAACTAGAAGTCAATCCATAGCTGAGGAATAAACAAATAAATTTACCTTTCTTTTTCTAGCTCTTCTAAGTAACCAGTGCTTTCTCGGCTTCCATTCATAAAGCCTCTTCTTGGAAATGACCCCATGGGGACTGGACTGCACTCTCCTGAGCGGCTGGACACAGACCCTTCCCGGCTCCCATACGAACGCACAGACACCTTTGGTCTCAACTTCACTCCAGGGAAGCTGCTACTTTCCAAATTTAGCTCTGGATGACAAACAGAAAACATTTTTCAGAGCTCAAGGTTTGGCAGCATGAAGTTAAAAGATCATTTCTATCTTAATTTCTTACTTCCCAAACAAATCCATGGGGTTTTTTTATGGAAACATTTTGCATGGAAATGTAGCGAAGATACTGCGAATGAAAACAATGGACATGGAAGACTTGGAGAACAGCAGCCATGTGAGCAGATGGCCAAACTGCAATCCTGGCAATCAGAGCAGAATCCCCAGATGAGCCTGCCTGCCTCTTTCCCAGAGGACTTAAGAAATGGGCAGAGTTTTGCATAAACATCATGTGAATTACCTTGTGGCCCACTTCCTAACAATTTATTTTCCAGAGATCATGCAGATGCTTCACCATCATGTAAGAGATGAGTGCTCTGTTCATCACAGGGCTCTTAAATGTAGACATTCCCTTTGAAATTTCTGGGTCAGTGACAGGGATAATGGAAGTACACAGGGACTTAGTGGTCTGGGCTTGCTTTGCACGTCCCATACAATGGGATGGTACACATTCCAGCATGTGCTATAGGTAAGGGACCATCAATTTGCAGCATGACAGAAGCAATTCCAGTAATACGACATGGAGAGGGCAGGACATGCAAACAAGTTTATAAAATTGGTGGAATTACACCAACATTAAGTTATACGTATTTTTTTTGAAGAACGAAATGCAAGTTATATCAAACGCAATTCATATGAAGTCCTAGAGTAACAGTAGCAAAAGTATAAAAGGACAAGGTTTGGTTGTGGGTTTTTTTGTTTTCTTTTGTTGTTGGGGTTTTTTTTGTTTGTTTGTTTTTGAGAATGTGTCATAAAATGTGTAGCAAAATGTTTAGGCACTGAGACTATGCCTAATCATCATCAAGGTCAGCACTGGAAGGAAGATGCAAAAGATCTGGAAAATTTTATCCCAAATTAAAAAGAATGGAGAAAGAAATGAATGTACTTAAAACATAATTCTAGATTTACCTTTAAGTCGTTCCAGTAAGTCAATTTGTCCAGAAGATGCCATTGTCTCATCTTCAATACTTCCTTGTAGCTGTTTCAGTACCTCCTGTAAGAAATTAAACTTGATTAAGAAATCCTAATAATAATAACCCATAAGGTAAATATATCCTATCTTGCCCTAAAGTGTGCAGTCATGTAACAGCTGCTGAGACACTGATGTAAATTGTATTTCATGTGAGCAGTGATCAAGTGTCATAATTTTAAATGTCACCAAATCCATTTTGCAGTGTTCTCCCCAGCACTGTCAAGATGTAAAGTATAAAGGATATCCTGGATAACTCAACCTATCTGGCAGTTCAATCTACTGGATTATTTGTAAATTCTCAAAGCAAGTACCAGCTATTTTGAATTAAGAGACTGAGAAATGTAAGCACAGAGAAATCAGCCAGTCTTGTGAAAATAAGTTTTGGCTGTGTAACTAACAGAAAAGTATCTTGAACAGAAGTAATCCCCAGGATTTGTTTTCTTTGAGGCCTTAGCACCACTGTGAACCAGCAAGAATAATCATGTTATTCTTACTACAAAAGCTACCATTACCATGCCTGGGAGCAAAATATTTAGGTTTCCTTAATGGCATCTATTATTTGTACTATTACTACTTCTACTATGACCACCACCAGGCCTACAATAAAGAAATTTAGACTCCTTCGTGCAGCTGAAGCTTGAAACCCAAGAATACTGCCCTGTGCTATTGAAACTATGTATGGCAGAATCATACAGCTAAATGAATATAGTTCTGATGCACAAAAAAAATCATAGTAAACAATGATTATTACACTAACGGGGCCTGTTAAGTCCCCAGGTCCCAAATGCTCAGTGGCCTAAATTCAGGTAGAAAATTAAATGCAAGTTGGTGAAAGTCTTCTCAATTTATCATGACAGATGCATCAATCCAAGAACAAATAAAGACGGGCTACAAGGCAAAAAGCCCTTACTGGAATTTAATGTATAATTTTTCATATTGTGGCACACAAAATATTTTTAGAAGCAGAAACAGTCACGAGATGAAAGCAATTCTGAATAATGAAAGGTATGCTGTAATTTTGATACATAGACTCTGCACACAGGATTGTACTTATTTTCAGACCTGAAAACTACTGAATTCTAGACAATTTAAGCAGATGTCCATATCAAAGTTTTGCTTTTTTAAGAGTGGAGCATACCTTACTGTCAATACTGATGGGTTTTGCAACTTATACAGAAGGTACCTTTTAAATGAATTTTTCTCTTTTCAAGAGAAAAAACATGCCATCTCCAAAAAGCTGAGATATTACTTAAGTAGCACAGTGATGATGAGCTTTCCTGTATTCAAAGTGCTGCTCCTCAGAAAAAAAAAAGAAAAAAAAAAGTAGAGTAAAAGGATTTTGGGTACAGAACTGGGCAGTATTCTGGAGAAATAATCTCGAGCCCTAGACTCAGACCAAATGGCATCAAGACCAGCCGCTGCAGTCCCCAACACGTAATTACACGCTGCTCTAGGAAGGAGAATTCTGGAGTGCAGACACCCACATTTCCATTTTACTGATGGAGTCAAGGTGTTTGTCCACATTCATGTCTTACTTTGTACCAGTCTGATGCCAGACTTCCATCTGCCCACAACAGCTGTAGATTCCCACCGTAGGTACCTTGGAGCATGAAGAGAATTCCTTTTGGATCAAGCCAAGCCAGTTACACTCAAGACTGCTAATGGGCATTCAATCCATAGCACCAGGCTGAAACTAGCCCAAAGACAAAACACCCGAAATATAGATTGTATGTGTGCTGGGTCCTCAACAAAACTGACCTACAGATCTGCTCTGACTGCACTGCCTGTTAATGTCAGTTTTGCCTTTAGGATCCAGCCTAGGGTGATAAAATCTGTGCTCTTGGAAAGACATCTTCCCTGTGCTCATGCTTTTAAGTACGTTCAAGGCCACCTGCATCAGCCATTTGGCCCAGGCATCTCTATACATAACATCTGCCTTGTCAGCAAAGGCAGACAAACAACTGATGTAGTTTTTCAAAGAAAGGCTCCTGCACTGTCTAATGCAAGGGCAGATCTGCAGACAGCAGTCTTAGCCTAAAGCCTAAAAGGGCAGTGTGGATACGTGGAGTGGTCTTGAGAGTTTTGCAGGCTTATTGGAGACCCGTCAACTCAGACAGATTTAGAAATAACTAATGAATCACTTTTCTCTCTCTCTAACCCCAACTCAAAATCCCACCTCTCCTTCCACTCCCTTTTTAGAAGCCTCTCTCCTAGAATATGTGGCACATCTGCTATTTCAGTATGTTTAGGATACTCTCCTATGTAAAGAGTCCTTCCAATATGTAAAGCTAAGTGGAACTACCATCAACTTTTCCTTCCCTACCAAATTACATGACTGATGTGTCCAGGCAGCAAGAGTGTGCTCTTTTGAAATACTGGCAACAGTTAAACATTACCATACTGGATCACCTTGCTCAATTTTCTGTTTCAATTCATTAACTTACAATTTAACTTCTAGTTTCTGTATTAGCCCCCTTTTTCCCCCAACAGCACATGCTTTTTTTTCCAAGGTAGCTTTTCTGTATTTTTCTACATTTTGTTTCTACAATGCCATTGTTACAGTGGCAACACCATTATGAGGCTATGATATCTACTTCAAACTTCACCACACTACACTCCAAAACCTCAGCTGACAATTCAATAGGCAGCTGAATAAAGGAAACAAAGGTTAGAGAAGGAGATGCAGGCCCTGGGCCAGGTGCTGTTAGAAAAGGAGGCTCTGTGCTTAAATGACAAGTTAGGGAATTCACAATTTTACTTGAATAAGGAACAGAGAAATTTTCTGCAATAATCATTCAGGAGGAAGCGTGGCAAGTTATCTTTTACTGTGCTAATGAAAATATTTATTTATTCACTACTTATAATCCAGGATTCAACACTAATTGTGTTTACATACATGCAGTGTTTTGAAATAGTACTGTTCTGCAATGACTTTATATTAAATTTGATACCATGTTTGCTAAAGCATAAAATAGTCTCCAAGGTTCAATTAGTATCTGTTTAGTTATGTAAGTTTCAATAAGCATATTGGTAGCTGTTTACAGCATTATTCTAAGCAAATTCTTTACTGACTTAGCAGTGACTTACTGAAAAAATATACAAATACTAGTCTGTAAGAAAAGGCTGCAAGGTATTTTTCTGTTCTTTCAAACACCAGAAAATTATTCTAATGGTCACTTAAGTATAACCCAGTTAATCTTGTCCTGTGCAGAAGTACAAAAGAATGCTTCTGGAAATGGAACAGGCCCTATGACTCATCATCATTTAAAAGGGTTTCTGTCTTCACAGTCTCTGGACTGTGAAGTACTGCAAAATTGTCAATTTTTTGTTTGTTTGGTTGGGTGTTTTTGTTTGGACTCTGTGAATATAATCCTGACATAAAACCTACTTTATGAACAATTAAATAAAAGAGATCAGATATGTCAGCATGAAACTGCACAACTATTGTAAAGAAAAGCACCTTAACTAGCAGTACGTGCACTCAGCCAAGTGCTCTTGTAAATAAAATGGTTTAAGGACTTTGAATTTACTCAAGCTGGTAATAAAAAAAGAGGAATAATGCTAACAATGGCAGATTCAAAATCCCAAGGAGTTAAGAATTTCAGGTGTATTTAATTTTTGAGAACTGTACGTAAAAATATTAATATTCAGGAATATTTCAAAATATGGTATATATATAGAAAGACATTTTGATGACAATTCAGGTATTTGGTCTTCTGTAAACACTACTCTCCTCCCCCACATTTAAACAGTAAGCTTTATTCCTTGTATTCACATTTGTCAAAGTTATGTGTATTCTGTGATGGCCAATATACATGAAAATCACACTGAAAATGAAATATATGAAATTCCTGGATGCAGCACACCAGATATATTCACAGGCCAGTTATATGGGTTACCACTGCATTTACAATATTTGAGTATCAAACCAGGTTTAATTGCACAAATACAGAAAGTGTTTTTCAGTACAACTTCAGAGAGCAATTCAAGATCTATCTTTGCACCATATAGGGCAGGAACAGGCATATTGAATGAATAAGAAATTATACTTAATCAAATCAGCACTATCTTTAAATTACAGTACTTCTGACAGCATTTGTACTCACATTTTTAACCTAGTATGCTGAAAATGTAACATAAAAGTTCCAAATTGAAAGTAATTTTTGACCTCCAATGGAGCTGAACATTGTTTCAACTATTATTTAGAAGGGCAGAAAAAAGATAACGTGTACTAAAAGAACATCACTCAAATTTCACAAAATCATTAAATGTCAGAACCGTGGGGGGACAGACATCAGAATACTATTTCTTAAACATTTTTAGAGATAGCAGAAACTTGAGTTCAAGGTTTTACATGACCGGTCACAACTACATGAACCTGACAGTGCCTTAATTCTGTCATACATGGTACAACATTCACAGGGGCTGACTGAGTGCTCTTTGCTCCTACACTTTTTGTTGAATTATGCTGCTACTTAATCAGGCCTGATGGGAGCCCTTCTAATTGCCCCAAGTGCCAAGCACTGCTCAGCCCTGTAACCAAGTCCAGATGACAACACCAACAATGACAGCACAGCTGACTGAGGTGGAACACTGGGGCAAACTCAACTTTCAACCTTGCAGAAAGAGGAAAGCATTTCTCATGTGAAATGATGTTGTTCATTTTAATTTCCAACAATGTCATTTTCTGAAAGAAAAATATTCACCCGGTGCCACCATGCTCAGGAACTGTCACATGCTGTAACCACTGACAGAAGACAGTACTAAGTTTTTAGTGCAAGCACACTGTCAGGTCAACTAAAGTTATCTGATTTTATGCTCAGAAAGAGGGTTGTCTAAAGTAATGGCATTAACTATATACATATATCACCAACTCCATTTCACCTAAACTCTAAAAAAAAAAAAAGTAAATAAATATTTTTTTCATTTTTCCAGCCAATTTGGATCCTGGTAGAAAGTTTAGAATTGCAAAGATCTAAAAATATTACTAATTCTAAAATCATAAAAGGACACAAAACCCCAACAATATAGTGCTACTGCTGCTTCTCCACAGATTAAATAAATTCACTGATATTTTAAATATCTGTGTTTGTAGGATGCTAAACGACTTTTATAACCACATTTTTATTCAAGTCAGCTTAAAAAGATGCCTGACTGCATTAGTTGTGCAGTCACTGAAGTATTTCCTAGATTTCCAGAACTTTCCAGAATTCATCACTTGATTAAATTTGTAAGAATCAGTTCAGCTCATGACAGTTTCTTCCACTTACACATCAGAATTTACTGAATGACCAATACACATTATCATTTTCAAAATTACTTCTATTTTCTCAGCATCTAACCATTGTTGTGCTATCCCCTGCATATCTACCATGCTCCCAGTATTATTCTTCCCTGTGTCACTATTCTGATGTGACAATCTTCTTTATGTGCCTTAAGAACAACACCACCTCTTCGCTCTTGGAAGGCTGGAAAGCATGGGGCACCACAAAAAAACATTCTGCACATGCAAAAATCCAATTAAGAGCAAGGAATTAATCTTAGAATGAAGATGCAGGCTCACATTAGGGGTAAAAAAATTAAAAGAACATATAATGTTTCCTGTAATTACAATTTTCTCTTTCAAAGCTTCAAAAGCTTACACGCTGGGAAAGGATGTGTTGAAATTAAATGGAAACCAAGAAGATATTAAAAGGAAAACACTGGATGAATGCACACAGCACAAGTTACAGAAGCTGACAACTTAGCACCTATTTCACAAATATTAACACAGGCAAGGAACGCTACTGCTGAATCAATGCCTTTTCTCCCCACTTGTTCACCAAACTAGGCATTTGCTAAAAAAAAAAAGAAAAATAATTTCGCTCTTAGACAGGACCAGCTATTAATCACATGCAGTAAGGCTGTTTACATAGGCAATTAAATAAAGCAAATATGAAAAAATCAGAAAGCTAGCATGGCTACTCAAAGAACAAAACTAGGTAAGCAATATTCTGTCCATTATTATCACACTTGAGCAGAATGGGATGAATTGAAAGCTCAGAGGCTCCCACTGAGAGCATATGGGCACCTGCTGTGCAAGTGCCTGTATGGCCAACCTTTTGGAAGAGGCCTGACTTTCAAAGTGTCAGATACTCTGATACTCTTTAAGTTTTCAATGTTCTCCCTTAATAAGCAGGTAAAACATTAGATTTCTATAGCTAGCTGTTTCACAGGTAACGCAGTAATGTTTTAAAATCTGTGTTATTTCAGAATACAAAACACAATGTGGTACACTGAAAACAAAATACACTTTATTATCTTTATTATTGAATCAAAATATTTGGGTAGCTTGTACTGAATATAATTGGATTTTGAGCACTCTGTTCAGTGCTGCCTGCGGTGTGTATCTCACAATTCTTACTTAATTCCTCCCTACTAGCTTGGCTGTCCAAAGACAGTGTTTCTGATGGGGAGTGGGGTTGTGCAATTTCAAGAAGGTATGTGACCCACTCATAAGGAGACCACAGTCATTCAAAGAGACAGTTTGGCTAAGAAATCCAGCTGACAGAAGATGGAGTTTTAGTTTACTTTTAATATTGTAAAAAAAACCAGTAAAAGGTATTTTCTAGTACAAAAAAGTTCAATTCTTCCTGCAGACTCAATTTCTATTAAGGAGTAACTTTCAAGAGAAATACTTCACTCACTACACAACACTATGGGCCTGAAAATATGGATTAAAAAACTTCCTTTGCAGAGGTAAATAAGAAATTATGTTATACAAGCCTATATTTTCATCCGCACTGTGAGCATTGAGCATGCTGAGGTTGGAAGGTTTTTTTGTAGAACAGGTTAAATTGTATTATAGGATGTATGGACCAGCTAGCAAAATCAGGATGGCATCATCTGCCTGTCATCTCCTTAACATTTTAATTTGCAAAACCAAATAAAATGCATTTTTAGTCTTCTTTTGTTGGTTGGTTTTTTTTTGTTTGGTAGTTGGGTTTTTTTTTTGTTTTGTTTTTTTTAAATGGAAAAATGAAAAAGAGTAAAAATAAATTCAGTTGTATAAATTATGAGGTTTTTTAGTAGTTTATCTCAAACACAAATTTTGTTACTGCTACAAGCAAAGAACTGATCTGGTGGTCAAATTCATTGCAATAGATACAAACACGAATTGCACATAAATGTTATTATTTTATGCTTTTGATTCACTGATTCGCTCATATAGCTTCCTTCTCAAAAGCAGGAAACTTATTACACAAACTCCTCACTTCTTACTTCATCTTTAGCTGCTCTTCAAAGCACTTCCAAATCCTTGTACACTTCCCTTTATTGATGGCTGGAATTTATGTTCCTGCCTAAATGCTAAAAGGGAACAACAATATTCAGTGAAGTATCACAGAAATCAAGACAAAGCACCTCCTGTGTGCCAGACAGCGTATGGATCAAAACATGCTTTAAAAGAACTTTAAGTTTAGAAAAGGAAAACAAGCCCTGTTAAGACAGCAAAGCCTGCAGTACCATACAAATAACTCCTAAGAGCCAGGGGTACAAAAGTGTTTAAAAAAACCCAAACCCCTTAACTTTGGCCACATCAGCCAGAATGCTGAAAAATCAGCCAGACAAAATGAAGTTGACTCATTAGAGTTGGCTGGAAGCTGCATGGAAACAATGCCACGACAAGGGCAGATTCAACACAGGCACCACTTTCTGAGGTACACTACTTGCATAGCAATGAGCAAATGAAGAGTGTGCTAGAAGGTTCTCATCACTTGGTGACACAAGGCTAATTAAGGAGGGAAAATTTATGTTCAGCTGCTTCAAGTAGCAAGCAAAAAAAAAGTTTGTTTCACTACAATCCGTATCCAGGTAAACAGGATTCTTCTCCAAAAAGCTGTAAGCCAGGCGTGCACAGGCCTAGGATGATGGGAAACAAGCAAATGCCAGAACTGAAGCATGGTAAAAGTGGTAATGTGTCTGCAACCTCACAGCAGCAGAGTACAGACATTACAGGATGATCACAGAATCACTGTATCACTGAGGCTGGGAGAAATCTTCACGCTCAGCCATTAAACCCATCACTGGGTTAGTCCTACACTAAAACATGTCCCTAAGTGCCACAGCTAGATGTCCTTTAAATACCTCCAGGGATGGTGACTCCACCACTGCCCTTGGCAGCCTGTTCCCGTGCTTGACAACTGCTTCAGCAAAGAAATTTTTTATAATATCCAATCTAAACCTCCCTGGGCCATTTCCTCTTAGCATGTTGCTTGTTACTTAGGAGAAAGAACCTACCCCAATTCACCACAACCTCCTGTCAGGAAGCTGTAGACAGTGAGAAGGTCCCCCTGAGCACCATTTGCTCCAGGCTGAGCCCCTGCAGCTTCCTCAGCTGCTCCTCATATGACATGTGCTCCAGACAAGAGTCAAGAACAGAATGGAGAGCAAACACCACCCTCAACACTAAGACTGACCAAATATCTTTCCAAACCAACCTCCTTCCTCTCCAACAGCAGGAACCTAGTGAGGATACAGGAACAAAACCTACTGTTCATTTCTCTTGTATGTGTTCTGCCCAGCATCCCTCTGGCCTTGGCGTGAAGACTTCCTGAAACCACATCTCCAGCCGTCCTACCTCCCATGGCAAACACATGATACAAAACAAGCTTTGTTTTGTTTGTTTTCCACATGCTATCTCACAATGTTATTTGATGCCCTTAGATCTGGTACTCAGGAAGACTACTAGTTCCATAATAATTCTCCTCATGACATTTGCGATCTTTTAGAGCCCAACAATCTTCTTCCTATCCTGTCCCTCTCTTTTTCCTGTTTCTCCACCTGGAAAGTCACATTTTACTGAATCATGTCACTTAAGGAAGATTTTCAGACCACTTCATTTTTTTGGTAACTAATAGAAATTCTACTAAGTCCTTCCTGAGGAGGTTTACTAGAACAGAACATATTGCTCATATTCTGGATCAGCATGTGTCCATCCTGACACAATTATGACAGTTTTGCTTCCCTATTTATGCCCAGGAATTCCCAATATCAGATCAACTTTCTGGATCCTAACTAAGCACTTACCTGATCCTTACTAACCTGATCCAAACTAAGCACTAACCTGATCCAAGCCTGTTTATTTTTCAGGTCTTTAGAGTATCTCTAATACCTCTTTCAGTGCTGTTGCCATATTAATTCAGAAACCCTCATGGCATGCATAGAGTTAAGGCTGTTTTCTAGAAGCCATGATTCTTCTGTGCTTTGGAACATGGAATTTTATTAGCCATGCATTCAATTCACTCACTCAATACCACAAGAATCTTCTGCAACTGTTCACACTCCTGTGTTCATTTTTACCACCATGAAAATCATCAGTCAGACTTTTTTACCTCACTCTTTCTTTCCACACAAATTATGAATATGTTGAAAAGAAATACAACTAATGTCAGAAATCTCACTAGGATATTACTGGGGTTTACTAAAGTAAAAAAAAACCCAAAAAACAAAAACAAACAAAAAAAACTATTCTGCACTTCATTTTCTACCTTTAAGCTGAAAAATCCTCAAAGAACCTTCTTAAATCAATTTGGGCTCTTCAAAAGCCTTTATTGAGGGAAATTACTGAACTCATTTTAGAAAAACAAGCAGACCCATCAGTGCCAAAACTGCTTGCTTCCTAGTCAACCATTCCCCCAGAGAACTCATATTTGTGAGCTACATTTCTTCCAAAGATAGAAAGGTTAACTCTTTACCCACTATAAGTCTGCTCTTAACTGTGGTTTCTGGTATGACAATTACAAATTCAAATTGGCAGGTCTGTAGGTCAGCTTTTCCTAAACTTTTTACTTGGAAAGTCACACACAGAGTCACACTTGCCATCTTCTGTAACTTGCATGATGAGATGCTGAGGCCATTTTAAAATTAATCTTGATCACAAAATCTTGATCCTTTTCTGACAATCACAAGTGATTGTTTATAACCAGCAGGTCTTAAACTCGTAAAGAATCCTAAAGGGATATTACATACACATAGAGGGTAGGCAATGCAGGTGTCTGTCTAGTGGAGGAGCAAAAAAGTAAGCAACTGAACTTTCTTCACTTGAATTCTACAATTTGACAGAGTATCATTACATTTAGCAGACAACAAATAAAGGACAACACATAAGGAAGCAAGTGGAAGCATGCTGGTGAAGAATCTCAAGAGCTCAGGGGGGGCTCTAACAGAGCTCTAAGTGATCTCTCTTCAGCAGAAAAATAGAATAGAATATACACAAGAGAAAATAAGACTATGAAGCAAAATTTGCAAAACTGCTGCAAGGAGAGAACCTCCCACAGAGGAACTTCAGGATTCATGAACAGACAAGAAATTACTGGCTGACAAACTGATTAAGATTTTTGTCAGAAGGGAAATAATTTGCATGACTACAATTTTAAGAGTAAAGATCTCACGATCACTCAAGTAAATGATTTCTCTATTTCTTAGGCTGTAGTTTGCTTTATTTAAAGCCAGAGGGATCACACCTCAATGTTCCCAACTGATGAAGAGAAGGTAAAACAGGTCATAATTCACAACTGACAGTTCAGCAATTCCACAGTCAGGTTGCTTTTGAACACTTGTGTGAATATAATTAATTGTTGATTTTTCACTGTATCTCTTTCATCCATTTATTCACTAGGTTTTACTGCTGATAATTAAAAATTTGAAACAGGGCCACGGAGTCTCAGCATAGCAGGGAAATATCCTCAAGTTCTGTATGACCAGTTACTGTGGAGATATCACAGCACTGGTTTTGGTCCATAAGCAACTATAATCCACTATGTTCTATCTGACTTGACCTCAGCAGAAGTAACAGCATGCCAGATAACTCAGATCACTCAGATACCAGATTTTTGAACCTAGTTCTAGAAAAAATGCTAATACTCTAATGTGCAAGAGGATACACTAAGAAATTTATATTCTACTACATTCAAGATTTAAATAAAACATCTCCAGTTATACTGAAGTTTGGTTACTACATGTAGTCTACTCAATAATAGCACTTCCAGATCAAATACAACTATTTTAACATATTTTAACATTTTCTTCTGCATGGTTTACTTCCATAGCTTAACACAATTTTTCAGCTGCATTTTTCTATATATGCCTTGTTGAAACACTTTACCGTGTGCCATGCCAACCAAAAACCTTTTCTCTGAAGATGAAATGAAATAAGGAAAAGGCAGGATGCAGCTAAAAGCACTCTCCCTTTGCACAGAGATGGCAAAGTGATGTTGTCTGACACAGTAAGTATCCCCAGCAAAACGCATAATTTCTGGTACCTTAGAAGAAAAACTGTTGTGAAATTTCTGAAGGTGCTATTGCAAACATGGGTACCTGTCAAATGTATTTATCTACCACCTACTGGAGGAACCACACACACTGACAGATGCACACCACATGTGCATATAGCAAATGACAATATGCTGGGTGGTTTGTATGAGAGGTCTCTGTGAATATGTTAGGTTTCAAATTCTAATCTGCAAGCACATGGCTTACCACGGTACACTGAAGAAAAAACTGTTATGGCCATTATAAAAGTATCCCCTACCACCTTCTATGCTTTACAATGAGGATCAATAAACATTGACGGTCAGAGACAGCAGATCACAACAAAACAGGTTTTCAAGGTTAAATATCAGTAAGTGGTGGCTAAGCAGACTGTAATGCCATAAAATGAGGTTTGTCAATTTAAAAGAAAATGTGATTGCCTGCTTACCTGATCAGGGAGATACCTGATAAAAGCAATTAATCATTCCTAAAGAGAGCATTGCCCAGCAGATACTTAAAAGAAAACACTGAAATTTAGTCAAGGGGGATAATGGGTACAAATAGTATCTGAAATATTACTCCTAAAAAGGGCGTGACTAAGCCATGGGTATACCTGATGTAAAAGATCAGCACTTCTTAAAATTTTTTTTTTAACTCTTATGACTTAGAGATCACAAAGTGCTGCTTCCATGTCAAAACACTGCAAGACAGTTAAGTTAGTTTCTGGAACATTCTGAACATCAATCTTCTGTTTTTACAGACAAACATAGGCTAACACGGTCCAATCCACAAACAGCACGTTTTCCAGAGTCCCTCATTTTAAAATGAAACAAACAAGCTCCTGTAGCTGCTAAGTTGCTAACTTGCTGGTCAATCTGCTATTCCTGATAATGATTTGTATATTCATCCTTTCCGACAAGCTATAAAAAGGTAATAAAAAGGTATAATGGGAAGTTGAATTTGCAGACAAAATAAAATGCAACTCCATCATATTTAGTTATAAAAGTACACTTGAATTCTAATTAAGATACCAGCTTTCTCACAATTTTTACAAAGCTGTCATGACAGAAAAAAGATGAAAACCGGGCACTGTGGCATCTTCTTTAGCACAGTTTTTACCTTTAATTCTGCTAATTTGAGTCTTAATTCACCAGCATCACAAAGTATGCAGAACACTGCAATAAATCTGGGATATTATACCCTAAAGACTTAATATTCCTTTTGCTACCACATTAAATTACCGTAGCTTAATATTTTACAAACACATTCAAAATAAAAATCCTCAAAACAAAACACCTTCATTCTTGCTTTTCTATTTAGTGAAAATATATTTCAATCCAACATAATAGCATCATGAGGTTTATGGCCCCGCTATCTAATTAGAAGAAGAAACTTACAAATACCATCAATGTCAAAAACAAATCACTCTCTGGATCTGCAATGGATGTGCTAGTAATGAGCTCTTTGGGACTTCGCCTTTTAAACATTTATTCCTTCAAACACATGAACTAAATAAAAACAAAAAATACCCACCCCAGAAAATTATTAAAACCAAAACGTTTACATGAAGAAAATGATCTGCCAAAGCACTATCCGCCACAAAACATTAATTTTCTCACGATTTTCTGACAAGATTTTAACCCCTACTGTGTTTCTCTACAGCATATATTTATCTGGTTAGAACACTTCTCAAAATAACAAATCTGAATCACCTCTAACAACAGTTTTCCATTTTATTTTTGATACATGTGGACACAGAACAGAAGACATTGAATAAACTGGAAAGTCATACGTAGAATAAAATTTTAAGTGCACTATATAAAAATAAAAGAGACAATGTTTTGCTCACAGACTATCACATATTCTAAAAATGGCTTTCTTACACAAGATATCATTAATTACTCATTTACTATAAAATCAAAGCACTCAAAGAGTGAGTGTGGAAATCAAGCATGATGTCACTCTTATGCTACTTCTAGAGCTCTTGAGGTTAAGTTAAATATATCTCTTTCCCCCCAGATTTTTTATGGGGAAAAATGCTGGTACCAATCAGCTATGACATTGGAAAAAAAATATATACATGCCATCCTTAAAGAGAAAAGTACTTGTCTTTTACAAGAACCAGGCAGGAAAGTCTCACAAGTCTTCTACTAATGTGAGAGATGTAAATACATGCATAAAGTAGTATAGCTAACATTGGATTACTTTTTGCCTCTTCATGAATTTTATAGGTTTTAAATTTGGATAAAACTGTTCACATTTTTCTAATTTTCTCCACAGTCTGTGTTTTACGCAGTTACTCTTACATCTAGACATTGGCACCATTTTTCTTTATTTATGGGCCAACATTGTTATTTCATTGACCATCAAACAGCATATTTGTTGATTTAGAGAGAACATTTTATCATACCAAACTGCTGTATTTCATCTGACAGTAAGCCAATAAAAACAACTGAATTTCCCAAGTTAGTCATAATACTCTGAGGGATTTCTTTTGTTTGAACAGCTAATCCCTAGGACAACACAAATTAAAAAACAAAGTGAAGATTGTTTTACTAATAATTTTGGCACCCCCCCCCATTATCACATTTCTCTTTGTTTACCCATCATGTTGTTTTCCAGTCAGCAAATGGCGCTTTCACTTTTAAATATGAGATTTAGCTTTAAACAGGAAGCATTCAGACATTGTTCTTATATAGGTCAGTAGTAGTTTATAATAAATACATGTGCAAGATGAGCTCATGTTAAGCTTTTAATTCCCATATGATTACCTTACAATTCTGAAATGAAGGGATTATAAAGATGGGGCACACTTACACAATGTTTTAACACTCCTACTTCCAAAATCAAATTCTTTAAATATTGTCTTTAAAATGTCCTTCCTAACTACTGCCCTTCACAGATGATGAAAAAATATAAGGAAATGAGGAGACAAACAGAGCAGCAGTCCAAAGAATCACTGTGAGATGTCCCTCCACTGGGCCACAGACCAAAATTCACATTGCAAGAATAGTGATGTTTGCTGTGGAACCACAGCTTGTTTTCCCCACTGCTGCTCCCCTTCTTCTGCTAATACTTTGGATTTTACTTGGCAGGATGGGTTACAAGGGCTCTGTGACACTTCTATGCTCCCAAAGGATCATTTTTTCCAAGACATTTGAGAATTTTTTTACCACATATGTGGTAGCCAAAGGGCTTTCAATCTTGACTGCTCCAGCTCTGCTAATGACTTTACTTGTAATTATCCCTAATTATGGCACTGGAACCACACAAACCATGCAGTTTCTTTCAGTGCAACAAAGCCACCACATACTTTCTCCAAAAGCCTGCAAAACTAAAATTATCTCCCAGTTTAAGAGAATCCTGCAATGACCCCCATCAAACTTCACCCACAAACTCCCATCTGACTCCAAGATCATTCCCACGCTATTCCTCAGGTTCAAGTCAAATCAAAACTATGTGACCATTTCCAATGAAAAGGGTCTGAAACAAACAACAGAAGGACAGAACTTCTTGGTGTAGGTGCAGGAGCAAAAATGCCTGAGGAACCTATGATTTCTTAATAGAACAGGTATTTTTAAAAAATTTAAAAAATCAAATTAATCTAAACAATCTTTTCTCCACCTATCCCCCAAAGTGAAAAGAAACATACTGAGTTTGATATTTGAGTCGGAGGTGTTTTCGGGCTACATTCCTTAGATCTAGAAGGGATTTTCAGGACAGAAAACAATGTGACCTCTACTCTGGGCATGTTCATAAGCACAGAGGAGTGCAAGAGAGCCACTTTGTTTGGTGGTCTGCCAGATTTAAACAAAGAACATAAAGCCATTCTACATTCTAAATTAATGCCCTAGAGACCAGCTTGTGCATCTGTACTGTCTCTAAGTCACTGGAAATTTAATTATCTGCACAAAAGCTTGTAAAACCTCAAACAAACAGCCAAAAACCAAAACACCTGTAGGTAGATGAAGAAGAGCAAAAAAAGACATTTTTACTCTTCTTTTGTGAAACTATGAAGAAGATAATCTCTCTAGTTCTTCCTTTCCTTATTTTAGAATGCAATGACAGGGAGTGGAGGGGAGTTACTGACAATTTGTTTTAATATTGTCTTAAGAAATATTTTAAATTGCTATATTAATCAAATTACCATATTTTAAAAATGAAGTATTAGCTGTAAAGGAACAGTAAGTCTGTGATATGAAGATTTCAAAGTAGGGAGAAGGAGAAAAATATGTTATTTGATATTAGAATATGCCTACCCTATACAGGAGTATACACAGAAATAACAACAATTTCTGAGCCCTTTTAACTGAGGTACCAAAACCAGACTGGTTTTGCTGGCTGCTATCAAAAAGCAGCAGGATTTGTCAGCTTAGGAAGAGCACTGCATTAATGCAGCTCTAAGGCTTGCGAAATTCTGCCTTGTTCAGTGTCATGGATCACACAGACGGAGCTGACTATATATCTTCCTGCTGATTAAAATCCATCTAAATTCCACTTGAGCTGAGTGTTTGCTCTTGGATGGGTGGCTCTGAAGGCCTACACTTAGCCAACAAACACCAGCAGGACCAGCAGATCCAGGTGAAAAGTTTAAGTATTAATTTAGGCTTTGGGAGACGTTGGAGAATGTGTGGTCTTATGTTAAAAGGAACTTCTGTTGAGATCTTAAATATTGTAACTATAGTAAACCCCCCCATTTTTAAAATTACTTGAAAACAATGAAAACCTCCTGCCTTCCCCATATGTTCAAGAGCTGAACAATACTTGCTTTGTCAACCTGTGTCAGCACTCTGGACTTCCTGCTGGGAAGTACAGCTGTGCTAAAATGGTAGTGCGGGAAGCTGTTTCTAGAAAACAGTTTTAAAATTAAGAAATAATAATAAACCAATGTAGCTGTGATAGCTTTCCCTTTACACAGCCTGGAAAGGGGCTTCCATAAAAATCTAAAAGCACATGAAAGTCACTGAGCAACTCCCAGTCCATGACACAAAGGGCAGTGACAGAAACCCCACATGGGCACAGAGCTTGCAATACCTTCATATTGGACGCCTCGGTTTCCAGTTTTGTGAGGTGATTTGAGTTATCCTCTAGCTCTTGCCGAAGGTTGGAGTTCTCCATCTTTAATGCCTCAACTTGCTTTAACAATTGATCATATGAAGCTGCAGCCATCCTGGGCTACCCTCAGCCCTTAAAAAAGTAAGAGAAAATATTAAATTCAAGCATCTTAGGAAAAAACCCTTCACTACCCAAATGCATCTAACCACAAAATCATCTCTCTCTCCCATTTTGCCACATAACTTTCTAAACATTTAATTTAAATCCATTAAACCAAACTGTTAAGGCCTAGAACTAATGCCAGTTCAAGACTTTTTTTCTGTGGGCTTCCATTTGATAAGCATGATTAAGCAAATGAAAAAAGTTCATTGTCGATTGCATCAGATACTAGAGGAAGCTAGAATACATGAAAGAAAATAAATGCATCATAGAAAAGCATCCTTACTACTGGCACGTCAGCTTCAACACAGAGAAATTGCAGATAATAGACCATATACAGTAATTTTTGGATAGACAACAAGCATCTTCAAACATATCTAAAAGATGCTGACTGCCTACTTATTTTAGGAAACGAATGATAGTCACAGATGTTCAATGTTCCTATGAATAGCACACTCTCTGAAGGAGATGCTACATGAAAGCAAAGCAGTACATATTGGGGAATTTTAACTGAAAAAAGCCCTACAGCATCAAACGTAGTAAAGAGGTGGCTATTTTGTAAAAATATCTTTCAAGGCACAAGATTAAAACAAAAATCCTTCACAAGCAGTGGTCATACTGCACTGCAGAATTTAAAGATGAAAGGCTACTCTTGATATCAAGACATCCCATATTATTTTCAGTAACACTGTAACACAGCCCCAGAACACCATCACAACTACTCAGCCATTATGAAGGAGAAGGAAACAAATACTTCAATTTAAATTATAAACTACAAATTGTTCCCTGCTTTCTAACCCAACAGCCGCCAGAGTTGTTCATGTAACAACATAAATGAACTAAAAGATGGTTAATAAATGTTTGAAGTTTTTTAGAATTAATGTCATCAATTCCTTATTCATCAGCCATTCAAGAGAATAAAAGGAAGCCTAGAACTCCACATAACACAAGTTACCCTTCCAATGTCATTGCAGAAATTTCCCAAGTATGTGGCTTGTAACTCAGAGCAAAAGAATAATAAAATTTACAGGGCAACATTCCCTTTAATCATTACTGCAGTACTTTGGAAAAGATGAAACAATTAAAAGCCCTCATTTAGCATTTTCGTTGTAACCTCTGACCAAACCTTTGACCTTACGGCTTGCGTAAGTCCTCATAAAACCAAGTCCCCTCTTCCAGATCAAACTCAACTGAATTATCCAGTCTACTAACAATTAGGTAAAATTATTAAAAAATGTTTTAGATCCTCAGTACGAACTTTGAAAATTGTGTTTAACCTTTCTAAACTTACACTCAACTAAATGTAAGGCAGAGTGTACACCACTGAAGACAGGAACAATAACAAAGCTGTAGTGCGTTTGATATGACCGATTTATTTCCTTTCCAAGCACCTGTCACCATCAAAGACAGGAGAAGGAAGACACCTGCCACTTACGAAATTGTGACTTCCGTGAGTGAAAAGGATCTGTAACATTTATTTTTCAAGATTTGGTCACGTTTTACTGAGGATCTCATTTTTAGAGAAATACGTGCAACCTGAAATAACTACTCTGCTATGTGAATTCTGGGATTTTACCATCAGACTATTTCACCTAAAAGGTTGAATCTTATCAAGGAGAGTTGTAGTGAAACCAAAACAAACACAAAAGCAAACACCAAAAAAATCAGTAAGCAAACTGCTTTTGTTACATTTCATATGTTTTTATCTAATAAGTAACAGTTTCCATTATTATTAAGAAAACTAATAGCCACAGTTCACATTTCAGAACACACTGCATGCACAAGCCCGAGGAAAGGTAGACACAAATGAAGAATAAAAATCTTTTCTCATTAGTTGTCATAAATTAGGACTGTTTTGTAATATTGATAAAATGCGTTGTTTTTACTGAGGTATATCACAAATTTATTCATCTATATGTGATTTACAGAAGCTGCTCTGTGCCAAGTATGACACGCATTTTGTTTCTAGATAGAGTACCTTTTTCTCCCATTACTATAATTCATTATTAACATGAAAGGACAGGTAATGACAAAAAAAATCCAGGTTTTCCATTTCCTGTCCACATTTAGGAATTCTAACTTAGAGATTTGAAATTTAGAATGATCAGCCCCATTAACAAGATGTACACACACAACAAAGGAAATACAGGAAAATGGATGAGGAGGGGAGCTATGGTAGGAAGACATCAATTGCATCGCTCTAGTACTTAAAATACAAAACAAACTTAGATGTATTTATGCTAAGTGAGTTAGGATCCTGAATGGGAGATCTGGCTTGGCTTTCCCCCCTTCTGATCTAAGTTCCTTTATTCTCACAACATGAAAGTAAGACATCACCACTAAGAGACAGTATCCTGCCTCAGTCTAGGAGTCACTTCCTGATTTATTCAAATGTCAAGCTTTGTGGGTTTTCAAATAAAAAAAGAAATTACTTTGCTGATTACCACAACCTGGGTAACCAAAACCATTTTTTTTCTGCTAAATAGATGCCCAATGAAGAAATAAACAACACTGTCACCACAGTTGCAACACAGATGAACGGAAAAATTGTACATGGGTAAGGAGCAGTTCAAAGACATCAAGATGACACTGGGCAGTGCTGAAAGAAAAATTATTGGGCTGGAGGCAGGCTGTCAGCAAAGTTCCCCCAAAACTAGACTGTGACAGGCATTTTTAAATGTTTTGTTATTGACTTTGGCACAAGAAGTAGCATCAAAACTTGCTCCCATAAATTCAAGAGGTTGCACAAGGTCAGAGGACTCCACGTCATACCCAATGAATTTGATGAACTGAGAAATAAAGCAGTAGAAACAGGGTGGAATAAAGAGCATAGTGACACAGGGTCACTCCCAAAGGAATCTCAACCCGGAGCAGTGAAGCCTCTCAGCAGCCAACCCGCAGGACACTGGGTGCTGCCGGAGAGACTGGCACAAGGAGTGCAAACCCAATCCCCAGAGTTACCACATCATTTCACTAAGACACGGGTAAGAAAAGAGAATTTAAGTGGGTGCAGACAAAGATGCGAAGTGATCAGGGGATGAGAGAGCATCTCATATGAGAAGAGATTTGATAAGCAAGCCTTGGCAGCCTCAGCATATCAGAGGCTGGAATGACACAGCTAAACTTTGTTACTAGCGAGTGGAAAACACTGAAGAGGGAGGACAATATTTATGTTAAAACACAAAACCAACACAGAACAAACGGGTGTAAATTGCTCATTTATCCACCTAGGCTGGCAACATCAGTTAGAACTTGCAGTTCAGCGGGACCCTTGCCAAGTATATACATAAGGAGCCAGACTCCATGGCTCAAGAAATCCAGTCTTGTATTCCCAAACTTCAATACAGACAAATGCCATACTTTTGGTATATCCACAATATTTGTTTCTTCTTCTTCTTCTTCAATAATGGAATACCAAAGTATTTCACAAAATACACCATTATTTAATCTTAAAGTGGGGGAAACTGACACAGGTAATGTATGCCCACAAAACAGCTTAAGCTTTCTGATGCTAAACACGGTGTCATCTCTCAGGCACGTGATTTGTAGAGTGAAATCACAGGGCTCCATTACACATAAGCTGTTCCATGTATGAGATAAATCCCTCAAAATTAAAATCTGCCTCTTCTCTGAAAATATATTTTTACCAACTACCTCAAACTAGACACATCAGATCAGAGTTCAGGTCCCAAAACAACCCTTGGATTTATGCTCAAATTAAAAAAAAAAAACTACTTACAAATGATAAATTATTTATATATTATGTATTATAGATTTTTTTAAACACAAAACTGTCAGAATCAACAGAAATTGACTGTACCAATGTACCCCTTTCTTGTAGTTTCTCAGAGGTTCAATTACTTGCCTTGAGGAAAGAGTTAAACTCTGGACCCTCTTGGCTGGACAGGTTTCTCAGGCCACATTCAGAGCAGAATTAACAAGCCCAAGGGAAAGGAAGGAATAGCTCAGCCGTGGCTCACTAGTCTGGAGTAGAACCATTGCACATGCAAACGTATTCAACGCCACTGGGGTCAGCTGGATCAAGAATAAACAACTCTTCTTTCCCCCTGTAGGAAACCATGATAATGGGAGAGAATGGAGGAGAAGGGCAGAACTCTGACCTCCAGAATCCATTTCACGTTTTACCCAGACCAAGGGGAAATGCATCACAAATGCAGAATAACCCACCTTTGTGAAATTCACTATTAAGCTTCAAGTCAAGCTCCGTTTTACACTCTAACTGCATTGTTTCTTCACAAAGTGGTCATCAAAGGCAATAATGGATACTGATTTCTCTAGATTTTACTACAAAAAATAAGACTCTTGGAATACAGAAACTTTGAAATTCAATACTCTCATGTAAGAGACACCCAAAATCTAGCTGTCCTACTTCCCTGACCCATATTTCTCATCATTAAGAAGCTTCTTCTCCATCTCCTATAAAAGTAAGGTGAAATTATGACAAGAAATTTCACGCTTTACTAAATCAGCACTTTGCATGAATATACATATCAAAGAGGAATTTCAAGCTGGATATAACTCTTTTATAACTCTTTTATGCACTAAAATAAAAATTAATGAGAAGCCTAAATTTATGCAAACATACTTTTAAGATTTAGATATGCATTTTCCTCTATTAAGAAAGCTGTACAAATAGCCACTGCCCAGACAGAAATTTACATGCACCCATTTTAGTCTCAAATCCCAAGTGATCCCAAGGAAAAATGCAATGCTGCCTGAAAACTTAGAATTTTTTAATTGATCAGAGCCTTTTTCTTTGAAATCAGTAAGTATATATAATCAATATGCCCTGAAGAGGTTCTACTTAAGAACTTCAACAATTTGTCATATATTAAAACTCCTTATGAAAATATTTCAGCCTCCCATTATTGTTTTTATCCATAAAATCTATCATCACTACCATTGCATTCTACTACCACCAGCAAGCATATTTACTCCTGAGCTCTGTAACTCCGATTTTTCACAATGTTTATATCCCTAATGTAACAATGTGAATTCTACACGTAGATACAATTATCTAAATTTTATTTTTTTAAATCATCTAAGTATCTAAATTTTGTAATCATTGTATCGAAACCTAAATATTGATTCTATCTAAAGTTTATGAATATCTAAAATAGAATTTAGCAAGGCTGGGAAGGACCATCAACTCTGATTTCTTTCTACATCCACAAATTCAATGCAACTCTTCAGTGCTGTGTCCAGGATCTCATCCTCGTTATTACCACTCCGTCAATTTTTGCCATTCATTCGTGGAAATGTGTCTAATGGAGAATTGTTTCTTCAAGGGCACACTGCACTCAATTCAGGGAGGAAATGCTGACACTGTCACATTTTTAAAAATAGTTTATCTTAACTACCTTTAAAACCAGATTACTCTTAAGCACTAGGTCTAGGAGTTCTGGCAGTGGCTATGGCTAGCGGAGGGGTGGCCAGGAGGGCTGTGCTGCTGCCTGCCCCAGCTGTCTGCCCCACCCATCTCCGCAAGGCTCCCACCTAGGGAAGAGGGAAAGGGCTCAGCTGCTCAAGTGGCAGCTGCTAAACCACTGCAGATTACTGTCCGACTGCCAAGGTAATCTGAAATAGGTGTCAGTTTAAGCTTACTGTGCCGGGTCATTAACCACGATGCTTCAGCAGCTGCTGCACAGCTATTTCCAAAAGAGGGGCAAGGCTGACAGGCAGGGGCAAAAAATCCAGCACAGCTGTTCCAAGGTGAGTGAGCTCCACTTTAGTAACTTCAGCCTCAAGTGGACCATTTTCACACAACTTCCTCACAAGAAAGAAGTGTGTGTGGGGAGGTGCTTCTGTTTTTATTTTGAACACATCAAACCACCCCAGTTAGCATTAGTTCAATTTCTCTGTTGACTGAATCCTGTATCAAATTTTCCATTATTTCGTCTGAAGCTACCCTTCAGGTTTTCAACTCTGGCAAAACACCAGCACTCCAAGTACTGTGTTCAAGAACTTATCAAAAATGAGTATCACTGTGTCAAGGATTGTCTTATCCATTTCATTTTGGGCAAGCTTTCAAGATTTGCCAATCCAAAAATGGCAATTCACTGGCACTGTCTAATTCTCTCCTTCCCTACTCACTGAAAAATACTACACTGGACTCAAATCCCAAAATCCCATTATCCTGATTCTCCCTAAACAGCAAAAAAATGTTCCTGCCTTCACAAGCATCACACTGCACAACCATGTTATTTCCACCTGGTGATAAGTAAGTCTATCCTTTACTAAAATGGCTTTTGTTGCCAGCATATTTGATATTCCAATCCCCACCCAAATTTAAGAACAATCCCCAAAATGTCTAGCCAGGAGCAGCTGAAAGGGAAGCCATTTTGTTGGTTTTTCTTCGCCTGGGCTATATGGGCACACAAATATAATGAGCTGACTGGAAAAGCTGTGGCTTTGAGTGTGGTTAGAGACAACCAAGAAGCTACTCAGCCCAGAATAAAAATTGCCTGGGAGCGGAACAGCAGATCTGTTCATGTTCTCATTCTTTCTGCTTTAGCACACTTAGGTCATCAGAGAAGAAGGAAGGAGTATGAAAAACAATCACCATGGGAAACGGCCCTTAATTCATTTTCTTTTAGCAATAAGGGCTTTGATACTAGAAAATTTAATTGCAAGTTATATAACACTACTCCTTCTAATAAATTTGAAAAGGATCACGTTGAAAAAATTGATAACAAATCATACCAAATTGTAATCTCTAGATTACATGTACTGTGAATTCCTAGGGTTTTCAACCATGTGAAAAAAAAAGGCAAAGGCCACATGAAGAGCCATTATTGCTACTGGTGATCCTAAAAAAATTTGTGAAAGTGTTACTCCCTTTAAAAAAAGGACACACAATTTCCCCCAAACCTCAGTCACATCAAGAAGATTTTCTTCTTAGTTTTTCTATCCACTCCTGCATAAAGGCTATCTTTGTGGACAGCAGACTAAAACACTCAAATGTTCCTGTACCTGACCCTTCTAAAACCTTCTGAGCGGGGATTGGGTAATGATGTGTTTTGTTCTTTCAGAAATTAATTAATAACTTGGCGAGAGGTTTCAGTTCATCATTATATTTTGGGATACTTCTGTACATTCAATACTTGGCCTGTACTCACCAACCATGAACAGAAGCATCATCTGTTCATCTTAACCAAAAGTGATAAGTGATCCATGTTCTCAGCATTCCTTAGAAGACCGTGAGGAGAAGGAATGAGAACATCATGGTCTGAACTCCTGTGTGCCTCATTACATATCAACTATGATAAAGGTCAAGTGTGTGTTTGTGTCAGAAACAGAAATAATTTAATGTTTGGAATTTTACTAAGGAATGCTAACAATCAAAAAAACATTCTCATGAATACAAAAAGAGTAAAATCAAGAAGTCATACGTTTCAGGCTATGAACTGTCAAGTTCAGCTTTTATTAAACTGTCAAGAAAATTCCCACTTCTTCCTTTATAATTCTGGGTTGGGAAGTTCCTTAGCTGGTTAGTCATGCTGTATTCAGAATATGACTGCGAAAATTCGAAACACGATTTGCATTTAAATACTATATTGAACACAAACCACTCCAGACATCATTTGAATCATAACTTATATTGGATCAGGAATGATTCACAAGCCTGAACACTCATCCTGCAAGATGATCATCTTTGTTATTCATGACTAATTGTGTATGCCCTCACTGCACATGACATGCTCCTGTTTACTCTTATATTTATCGTAATCTTTAAGGATTCAATTCTAGAAACTTTAAGCTATTAAAAAGTCCAAGACAGGTATTTCTTTTATTAATTTACCTGAAAAAACCAAACTAAAAAAAAAAAACATGAAATCAATCAGCTGTAATTAAAAAATATAAATACACATACTATAAAAATTCTATTATATATTATGAAAATAACTTACAATAATTATTTCTCCATCTTGGATGACCTATCAGGGCCACCTTTAGGATCCCCTTTAGCACTTTTAGGGATCAGAAAACCATTTGTCTTACAAGAAATGTATCAGCATTTGATCACACAGATCATGGTTTTGGAAAACCATTAGTGGAAACTAGGTCTTTGCTGACAACAACTTATCGTCACAGCACATCATTGGTAGTACTAGCCTATTTTACATAGAATTTCACTACAGTGATGATAACAGAATTTACCATATATAATCAACATAAATATTTTACCAGCTAAATTAAGATGCATATTTAAATCCAACATAAGAATTTAGAGATCAAGGGAACCAATTTTAGCTGCATGCGCTTCCAACTTGTGCCGTATTATTAATCTGATTAACAACGGCAAGATGTATCAGAACATTTATCATAACCCACCATCCATCATAACCATTTCGTATTTGAGGGATGATGTTTAGGAAAGCTTGTACTCATAAATAATTTAAAGTATTATATTTAAAGGTGATCTTTTATTCAAGTTACCATTTTAAGAATGTGCCTTGCAGAACTAGTATACTGGTTCCACAGAATGATACTAAGACTTTCTTTTTAAGAGTTAAAAAGATATAAGAAGCATCACCATAATAATAATCACAATCACTACTGTGCTTTTGTCACCCTCTTTCCTTTTAGAAAAATAGGGGTGAAAATACCTCTGCATCTTCTGTTTCTTTTACCATTCAAGCAACTGTAATGCAGACTCAAAATGCCAAAGCAGACATATCTAGGATCACCAACTCACATTTTGAAACCAGTTATTCCAAATGTTAAGCTCTCAAATGATGTTTTAAAATTTAATATTATCCAACACCTCTCTTACTGATAAGACAGTAGAAATATGATTCTAAAAATAATGATATATATAGAAAATGTTTTGAGGGGATGTATAAAGCAGGTATCTAAACTGAGACTTTTCTTCATCCAACCTTTTTTTGACATTGCTGTATTTAACAGAACTGAGAAAGAGAAGAACATTTTACCAGTTACTTCAAGTCTCCTTAAAAATACAGGAGAGTCTGGTTCCAGGAAAAGGCTTTGAATATATACGCTTATGTGTATTTTCAAAGAACTGTAACCTTGACAAAATACTCATAAATCTATTACCTGCATTAGATAACAGAAAAAAATTAACCAAACAGTAAAAAGACAGTGGAAAACACACAAGAAGCATTTTCAACAGAACAAACAGCAAAGGGTGGAAGAAGTACTTAAGAGCGGAAACAGAGCTATATTGTGCTAATCACGTACACACTGAAATTTACTGAAAATACTTCTATGCAAACTAAGAAGCTGAGTGTTTCTTGCTACGCCTTTAAAAGGCATTTTTCAGGGTATGACTCTCCAAATCAAGTCAAAACCGGGCCCTACTGGTCCGCTGAAGGAAATCCTATCAAACGAAAAATGCCCCTTACAGCCCACAGACAAGGTTGACTCCTCCATGTGAGTCAACAGGAAGAATTTCGTATCTTGACACAAAACCCGAGTAGGATGAAATAATGTGGCAGCATATGTGTCCTCCAAAAATCGCCACACATTTTTGCAAAACCAAGGAGCGCCCTGCTAGCAATGACCTAATTACTAGCATAAAAGCTGTGTATCTGACAAAGGGGAAGAAAGGACCCACTGCTTCATACATAATTTATTAAGATTTCCCACAGCATTCAGGTTAAGTCGCGGACCCAAGCACCTCTTTGTGATGTTAAATAAATCTGTGAGAAGTCAGCGGATCCCAGGGCGCGCCGAGGGCGCAGCGCTGCCCCCCGAGCGGTCCCGCCGGCCGCCCACCCGCGCGTCC